>NIPM01000245.1:69938-302366 GCA_002738285.1 Holacanthella duospinosa | reverse complement strand
CCCAACCCAACTTCCGAATTTTTTAAAGTCTCCCCAACCCAACCCAACCCAACTTCGGAATTTTTTAAAGTCTTCCCAACCCAACCCAACCCAACTTAAAATCTCTTTCAACGCTTCGTATCCCAACCCAACCCAACCGGTTGGGATTGGTTGGGTTGCCCATCACTGATTAACAATGATCAGTTTCAGACTGATCTTTGTTAAAAAATCAACAAGAAACTGAGTCTTGTAATATCGAATTCCGGATTCATTACCTTTGGATGATGCCAACGGATCCACTCCAATTGTCCCACACATATTTTGGAAATGTTCACGAAATTCGGGATCTCGACTAATATCTTGTCGATGCTTTACAGCAAACTCGCTCAATTTGGTTTTGAATTCATTTAGCTGACTTCCCAACTAAAAACGAGTAAGTAGAATATAAATTCAGATTTCAATTCAATTATTTTAATCAGTTGGTCCTGATTGAAAAAAAAAACAATTAAATTTTAACCTAACCTCTTTAGCAAGATTTTCCCGAAGTTCAGCCTGTTTCACTTTGAATTTTTCTTCAGTACCTTTTTTGACCTGGTAAGCTTTGACACCAACATTCCGTCTCATTGGGAATAAAGTCCAGAAATGAATACCCAATTCTGAAGACAACTTAACTTACCGACACAATTTTAAATTGAAAAGAAAAATATACAAATAATTAAAACCTTAAAATCAAAATCAACAAAATCAAATCAAAGAGTTTAATATGGTCATACTAATAACTACTTTTCACCACCACCACCGCCTTAAGAGATGGGAATTAAAGGGTAGTGGGTTACGCACAATCACTTTAACGAATTCACTGACACTGCGCCTGCTCAGTGTCTATCAATCAACCTCAATTCACAGTATTGCGAAATGATCTCAATTGATTAGGATTTATTTCACATTTTCTCTTTTATTAACTTAATTTTTAAGTTTAATGGGCTTGTTCATTGCAGTTAACTTCAGTTCTTATAAGTTACTATTTATTAAAGGCTTCAAACGAGCCGAGCTTTTTATTGCTCGACTCGGCTCATACCACGATTGTTTATGAACAAAATGAATTATTTTGGATTAGCTCAGCTCACTTATTTATCTTCTTTATAACCCTATTTTCTAATACCAAGATAGTTGGTGCATTGGAACTGATATTCATAGTGTGAAAGATGTTCGATAAAAATATTATTCCCTATCTTTCATAATTAATTACATTCGTTTTTGGGTTAAGTATACCAGCGATTTTTACTATATCCAATTTCAATGTCACTCTAGCTGAGTTCAACGGGATTACAAACAGTTTTAGAAATATTATATATAAATTGTTTTAAGTTATATTAATTTAATTAATTATAATTGTTGGTTGGATATAGGCAGCGTTTATTGATTTTAACATTCATATTGTAACACACATGTTTATGTTTAATTAGGTTTAGTTAGTTTAGTTTTAAAATACTGCAGTGGGATGTTAGTAAACCTAATTAAACCTAATTAAATATAAATAAACCTAATTCCTGATTACTAAACAAATGTTACAATGGGATGTTACAAATAACAACCGTTGCCTAAAACCTAGCTAATTGTTAATTTTTTTTAGATTATTTAAAATAAATTTTATTTTGATTTAATTAAAATTGTTGTATTTATTAATTATTTTTTAGGATTAATTTATTACATTTTATTATATTGATAAGTAGTATTTTAATAATATTATTATTAACATCTCATTTCTTCTAATGTCCATCCCTTAGAAACTGGCAAGGAGCTACCTTTGGTGAATTCTAGTACGAACGATCATTTTATTTGAATTTTAAAATTAAAATATTATTAAAAAATTTTTACCGCCTCCAACTAACAGCTGGAATTGGGGGAGGTGANTTGAATTTTAAAATTAAAATATTATTAAAAAATTTTTACCGCCTCCAACTAACAGCTGGAATTGGGGGAGGTGATACAAGTTATCATCATTTGAATAAAAATGATTGAAATTAATTAATTTTGAGTAGAATTAATTTTGATTGATTGATTGATGAACAATGATTATAAATTAACATTTGGCTCTTTTGGAGTAAAACCTTATTTAACACAATTTTAAGATTAATCAGGTTTTGAAAGCAATCTTTAGTTATTTTTATTTATAATATTTCCTAACATACTTTAATGTAACTTAACATTAATTTTCAATAATAATTATAACCTCCAAGTATTTTTGCTAGATGTTTTTTACCTGGTTGTGAAAATTTACCCCTTTCGTCAAAGGTAATAAATTATCTTCTTTTATAATGCATAGTCAATTTTTTTTTTCATTTGATAGTTACACGTGCTAGGGATCAAACTGGTGGGACAAATTATTAATAATTTCAAATCAAACGAAAGAAATTGTCCTTCAATATTTATCTAATTCCATGAAAAGTTACTCTAAGTTACCTGGTCTAAAAAAAGACTAAGATTTGAGAAGTGTTTGTATTTCTAGAGAATTTCTGGAGTATTTATCAACAGCAAACAATATGGTTTGATAAAAATCACAACAACAATTTGTGAAACTACTGTATACTTTGCTAAATTACTGTACACCCAACACTAACTAAAGGTGTGATTGGTTAATAAGAATTAAGCAATTAAGTAACAACTGATTCAACATAATATTGGAGATTTTTATTCAAGACTTTGTGAATTTTCAGTGAAGAAACTTAAAATGGAAACAATCCCAAAGTCAAAGATGACCCAAAAAATGAAATTGGCAACTTCTATTGTAATATGGTTCTGTACTTTTTCATTGGTAAAATTTCAAAAAAAAAATTTTTTTTTTTGAATTAATAACAAAATTTATAATTTTTAATGATTTGTTTAAATTTTTATAAAAATTTTAGGGTCTTGGAGTAGGATTTTTGCCAGCGTCTCTTTTGGAACTAAGCAAAAAATTTGAAACTGATATTCCTACCATTTCTAAAGCTTTTTCAGTAATTAGTATTTCATTTCTTTTTGGAGCCATTATATGTAAGACAAAAAAATTTTTTTATTAATTTGGTATTAATTAATTGTTATGTTATAAAATTATTAACAACATTTTTTTTTTTGTATTTATGAATTTCTTATAGGTGGAGCAGGTTTCAATTATGTCAATCGTCAAATTTCTTCAGGAATTTTACTAATTCTTATGGGAATAGGAATAATTTTACTTCCACTTGTTCCATCTTTACTAATATTTTTTATTGTTGCAGTAATTATTGGATTTGGTGCAGCTGGTTATGATACTGCTCAAATTGTATGGATTTTAGAAATTTATAAACATAAGGCAGCACCTTATGTTCAAATTCAACATGCTTGTTATGCACTTGGAGCCTTTATAAGTCCTCTACTCATGAAAAATTTTCTACCAGAAGAATCAAAAGATCAAATTGAAAATTTTCATAATCTTCAAACAAATCAATCAGTTGAAGAATCAAATAGAAATAATAATACCCTCATCTACTCAACCAATGAGAATGATCCAAAATCATCAAAACTTTATATACCTTTTTTAATCGGAGGAATTGTTTCAATTATTGGTGGATTTCTTATCATATTGTTGTATTTTATTCATAAATATGAAAAACCAGAAAAAATTATTACCCCACAAAATTCAGACGTAGCTCATGAAGAGTCAAAAAGTTACAAAATAAGAAGAGTTGTGCTCATTATACTTTCAGCACTTGTCCTCGGATGTTACATGGGTTGTGAATTGACAAGTTTTCAATTTTTACCAACATTTACATATTTTATTGACTTACATTTGTCACAACGTGATGGAGCATTGATTTTATCAGGTTTAGCTGCAGCATTTACAATTGGTAGAATTTTAGGAATTTTTTTAGTTATTAAAGTACTTCCAGAAATACTTCTTGTTGGGAATTTAATATTAATTGCTATAGGTAATACTTTATTACTTATTTTTGCAAATTCATCAATTACAATTTTATGGGTTGCTTCATTAACCCTTGGACTTGGTTTTAGTACTGTTTTCCCATCATTTTATGGTTATATTGAAAAACATTTAAAAATTACAAATATGGTTGGTGCTATTATAATTGTTTCTGGTGGTATAATTTCAGGTTTATATCCAATTGCAATTGGAGCTTATATTGAAAAAAATCCATTTGTAATTATGTATACTAATTACTTTAGTATCATTGTTGCTTCAATAGCTTTCTTCACAATTTATTGTATTACAAGTAGAAATATTAGTAACTCAAATGACTATACTGTAACTACTGAGAAAAAAATTGATCCAGAGATCATGGGAGAAATACCTTTAAAATCAAATCGTTGAAAAAAATTCAAATTTTTAGTTAATAATTTAAGAAATCTAATATTATATTTTATTTAGTTTCAACTACCAATTTATATATTATAATTTATTACAAATATATAGTAAAAATCAATATTTCATAACTACAACTTACTTATGAATTATCATTATTTGATTAATTTACCACTTGAACTGAAACTATCTCGTTTATTGGTCCAGCGACGTTTTTCTTGANATATTTTTAGTTAATAATTTAAGAAATCTAATATTATATTTTATTTAGTTTCAACTAGCACTTTATAATTTATTACAAATATATAGTAAAAATCAATATTTCATAACTACAACTTACTTATTATCATTATTTGATTAATTTACCACTTGAACTGAAACTATCTCGTTTATTGGTCCAGCGACGTTTTTCTTGAAAGAGCATAAAATTACCTACAAAAAAACAACAACAAAAAATTGATTTTTTTTTATAAATTTTTTTGTAAAAAATTAGTTTCAAAATTTCAAAAAATTTTTTTACGGAGCTATCAATAGTAGATAAGATTGATGCTACTAATATTTGCACAAGGTCCATGAGTAAGAATCCACGATCAAAAAAGAATACCAGTAATGGTAGCATCAGGGTTAAATAAATTGCAGGAAATACGACTGAAATTAGCAATGCAATTCCGTTGCTAATTTTTATCTATAAAAAAAAAAAATTTTTTTTTTAATTATCATATACTATTTGATGTAAATATTATATCTTTTTTTCAGTAGTACTTGAGTAAAACCTAGAAAAGCAACAATGACTAGTTGATGTAAAACGTTTAACCAATAGAACATCGAGGGTAAGAAAAATAGAGGTAAAAGGACGCCATGGAGAGCATCCGATCTCAAATTATTTTGAGATATCCAAATTTTGGCAAATCCAAATGCAAACCAAAATGTGAGCAAACAAGCTTGATAAATTCGAACAGGTACCTATGCAAAAAAAAAAAAAAAAAAACAACCAATCATATAGCTTAAAAATTTCAATGATTCTTGATTTTGATTAGATACCTCCAGAAAACTTTTGGTACGAAAAAGCTTTCTATCCGCTGCTATATGTAATTTGTATGTTATAAACGGAAGTGTCAACATCATGGTTCTAAAAAATTATATAACCAAAAATTTCAAATTTTTAATTCAAATTTTAATTATTAATATAGTGAATTTATTATTTTTTACGATAAAATGACTGTATGTAAGAGCAGAGCATTGAGTAGATCATCTTCAGCTTCCCAAAACCAGAGATGATCGGTCCTACCAAAAATATTATAATACTACAATCTCACCCGGTAAAAATTCCCAAAATAAATTTCTAAAAGCAACAACAACAAAAAAAAATTTTTTTTTTTTTTTTCATTTTGACTTACATCAAAGTACAAAAGAGTGAGGCTAGAGCTGCGGAGAAATTTAGTAATATTTGAAATCTTACGAGTTTTAAAATAAATGCTCTTTGTACCGTAGATTTATAAAAATAGTCATCAAATGTGATTGGACTCGTTCTATAGTCATTTTCAAAATCTCTAGTATCATTTACTTCTGGTGGATTCTATAAATAAAAATGTATTGAGTAATATATTCAAAAAAAGTAAATAAATAAATTTGAAAAAAAAATTAACCCTACTGAGACTGTCAACACGACTGTAGTGGTGAGTGTGAGTAATTCGCGATTATTATTATTATTATTATTATTTTCACACTGTATTTCTGCACTGGTATCACAAGTCGATGATGATGTGCTAATTTCGATGACATCATCATCTGAATTAGTTGGTGATGTGTAGCAAGAGTATTGCTCTTGCATTGCTGAAGTATTCAATTTTTGTTATGAGTAAATACTCCATTGGTCAAATTTCCACTTTGCATCTTCACGCACACACAAATTTCACCAAATTTGACTAAATCAATAATTTAAAACCACTTATAGCTATAAGGTCACCGTAGATTTTCGATTAGTGTATTTTTAAGTATAAATAATTACCAAAAAAATAACGCGTAAACAGTCGAGTACGCTGTAATAGTAGAGTGTTGAGTCTGGCTCTGGATCAAGGCAAAAATAAGAATGGGTTAAAAATCTCATCTACTTTTTGCAATATCTTCCGTTGACACATACCATCTCGTTTGTCTGTGTGTAGGTGTATTTTTGCAAAAAAAAAAAAAATTTAAGAGCTATTGCGAAGACGCACGAAAAATGATGTCATGTTGGTTAATATAGTGTTAATAAGAAAAAGTGGTTTGAAGAAATCAAACACTTTAGTTTGTTTTGCTCTATTCAAAAATTATTTTTATATTACAAAATATTTTTCACTATTTGTAAAATGAAAACTTTAGCGTTTACATTATAGACTCTTGGTAAATAATAATGCCGAAGGACTCAAGTTTATAATTAAATTTATAATTTGAAAGACAATTTATTGATTACAACAATGGAGAATAAATTTTTTACTTTAAATTGGTAAGTATAAAGTTATTTTCTAAAAAAAAATTGGTGACAGATGTAATCAACAATGTCAACCAAATGCACTTTTTGCACTTTTTTTGGAGTGGTACTCATTACCTTTTATTGACGTTGATTTTCTGCGCTATTGCGAAAATTACGTGGAAAAACAACATTATGACGCATTACGCATTCTATCTTGACTTGACTTTGTCAATTGAAGAGTTTAATTTTCTAGCAGAAATTTTGTTATTCCTTAGAAATATATACTTACTTAATATAAGGTAATGATAGGGAAACATTTCCTATCTACGCAAGTGTGAACTTAAAAAATTTGCATTAATTTACAATTTTGGAAAATGTTTTTATGTACATTTTTGGGTTGTCCTTGTTTATAACCATACCTAACGATATTGTGCGCGAATTTTTCCCCACAAATACATGGTTTGCAATCTTACAAAAATTTAAACTTCGACCACCTTTGCAAATTGTACAGGGTGTTTAACATTTTTTTGCACCCTAGAAAGCATGACGTCATTTTTTCACACTCTTTTGCTGGCAGCAGCATGGGGTAGGAGGAGCTATAATGAAATTGGAGAAAGAGGGTGCAAAAAAAGATTAAACACCCTGTACTTGAAAAGACAATAATATTGTCAAAAATTTATAAAATTAGCTATAGCATTTGACGTTCGTAAGCTTTATTATAGCCATCTACTTGTTGCAGGATGAAATTCACATTTTTCTAAAANAGAAAGCATGACGTCATTTTTTCACACTCTTTTGCTGGCAGCAGCATGGGGTAGGAGGAGCTATAATGAAATTGAAGAGGGTGCAAAAAAAGATTAAACACCCTGTACTTGAAAAGACAATAATATTGTCAAAAATTTATAAAATTAGCTAATAGCATTTGACGTTCGTAAGCTTTATTATAGCCATCTACTTGTTGCAGGATGAAATTCACATTTTTCTAAAANAATAGCATTTGACGTTCGTAAGCTTTATTATAGCCATCTACTTGTTGCAGGATGAAATTCACATTTTTCTAAAATCTAAAAAAGCCATTTGATATTTTAAATGGTACCACTGACTGATGTTTTCAAGCTTTTTGAAGTATTCTCACATAATTTTCATTGACTTTCTGATTTTCTTTATTGATTTCAATTGATATTGACTAAATTCTTATGGAAAATGGAGAAACGTTTTCTTGTTACTGTTTCACATGCTTTTGAATTTCCGTACTTTTTTTATCCATTTATATAAACATTTTTGACATTTTTTCAAAATTTCAGTTATGACTTTCAAAGTTATGACTCTCTTAGTCAGAAGTCAATCTTAAACAATGGAAATCTATCCCCACAATATTCAGAGATGAACTCTGTACCTCAAGGCTCATCTCTTGGACCGCTATTATTCTCTGCTTTCATCAATGATATTGAAAAGTTTATAGACATTCCATTCCTCATGTATGCCGATGACTTAGTCATTTTTACAGCGGACAAATGCACAAAGATAATCACTAAAAAACTAAATGATGCATTGGAAAATATATCGGTTTGGTGGAAACAAAACAATATTGAAATTAACACCATGAAGTCAGAATTTGTGCTATTCCACAAAAGCCTTGACACTAACATCGGATTTATCCCAAATGTGATGATAAACGGTGTGGTGTTAAAAAGAAGCTTCACTTTCAAGTACCTGGGTGTAATTTTAGACNTCCCAAATGTGATGATAAACGGTGTGGTGTTAAAAAGAAGCTTCACTTTCAAGTACCTGGGTGTAATTTTAGACGCCTCCCTCACTTTCAAATCTCATGCAAACGAAGTTGAAAAAAGAATCAGTTCAGTCCTTGGAAAATTATACAGCATAAAAAAATTTCTTATAGAGAAAGCACTTTATACTCTCATCAAAACTTATGTTTATATCCAGTTATGATTACTGTATAGACATCTGGGCAGTTCAAACACCGTTGGAACTNTCCCAAATGTGATGATAAACGGTGTGGTGTTAAAAAGAAGCTTCACTTTCAAGTACCTGGGTGTAATTTTAGACACCTCCCTCACTTTCAAATCTCATGCAAACGAAGTTGAAAAACGATTCAGTTCAGTCCTTGGAAAATTATACAGCATAAAAAAATTTCTTATAGAGAAAGCACTTTATACTCACATCAAAACTTATGTTTATATCCAGTTATGATTACTGTATAGACATCTGGGCAGTTCAAACACCGTTGGAACTNTCATCAAAACTTATGTTTATATCCAGTTATGATTACTGTATAGACATCTGGGCAGTTCAAACACCGTTGGAACTGAATCTTATGCAAAATAGAATTAATCGTTTTCTTTTTGCAGTGTTACAATCCTCACTCTACAGGAAACTGAAAAGAAAATTTAAGAAATCTAAAAAACCAGGAAGATCTGAAATCTATAATAACAAAAACACTATGGAAGTAAATAGTGCGCTGCAAAATTTCAAGATCTTGTCTATTTTAGAAAGAGCTGAGTGGACCCGTGCAAAAAACGTGCTGACTTTTATGTCTTCACCTATTAAAAATCACTTTCACAAATTTTCTGACAATACTCATTCCTCAAGAAAGCTACCTCTGCTACATATTGACCGACCCATTCTGCTCTTCAACCTATAGAAGATCTGTAAGATTTAAGGCATTCAAATTCTGGAACAGCCTTCCAAAGGGCTGGATTCTAGAAGACATCTCATTAAATCAATTTAAGCTTAATGTATATAGTTTCCTGGTTGATAGTCGACGATCTTTATGGTTAAAATTTTAAGAATTTGGAATTTGAAATTTGAAATTTTTAAACAATTTAAAGTTAAAGTTATAATATAATTTATTATTTAGTCTTACGGTGGGGAGAACAGTCTAGAGATTTTATCTTTGATTGACACTGGAACGGACTAATAAATAAACAGTATTTAAATAAATAAATAAATAAAAAGTGACACGTTTTTTCCCCATGCTTTCGCAAAAACTTTTATAATGAAACAATTGTGTCTGACCTTAGATTGAAATAATATTGACCGATGTTTTCGGATCCTTGCATAAAATACATTTCTGAGATTTGTATAAATTTCTTTTTTCCAATTTTTTTTACGACTCCTGCCTCAAATCCTAAAATGACAACAGACAAGTGTCTCATACTCCACTGTAGAGACATCAGTCATCCTGAAAAACCTAGGAGGATTAATAAGAAACTTGCTGATCATATTCTAGAAGAATTTTTGCTCCAAAGAAAGTGAAGAAAGAGTAAACTACGAACTCCATTTTAGTCCTTTGTATGATCGTTTGAGTGTCCTTATCCCTGAGTCACAAATTAGGTTCAATGAGTACATTGTTGAACCAAGTCATAGTCTTATGCGACAGTTGATGGACTTTATGATCAGTGATGGCACAAAGCTGATTGTGAGCTCCTCCAAGCAAGTGACAAGTGCAATACATGAAAAAGTAAAATCTCTGAAACATGGAAGTCAAGCTGATTCGGATACACAGATGGCATTGAGTGGGGATTGTGTGAGTGCCGATACTATAAAACATGAAAATAAATGTTAACATATGATGATTGAATTTCATCGTTCATCGCTAAAAGCCTCAATACTCAAAACAACGTCAAAGCATTTCAATTAAAAAAAATCATAATTTCTGTTCTAGTGATCGTAGAGCCTTCATGTTTTTTACTTTGTTTTACTACTTTTGGATGGTCTTTACAAAACTGTTAATACTTTTCCCTTAAAAATTCCAGTGAAGATTTCACTTATCCATAAATATGATATACAAGTTGAGTAAACTTTTTTTGCACACTCTTTCTCCACTTTCACCGTAACTCCTCCAAATTTATTTTGTCGCTTGCAATAGGGCGTGATAAGGTAACAAAAACAAGTAAAGGCCCCAGTGGAAAAAATGCATCTTTCAGATTTGTTGATTTTGAAAATCAATAAACTTTGGTTTCTATGGATACACAGTGAAACACGTCTAATGAAGAGTTCGAATTAACGCTACAATAATTTCAAATATAAAGAATCAAGAAAAAAATTAAGTGGACTAGGTTGAATTGACATTACTATAATTCTTTTTTTTTTTGAAAAATTGAGATTTGCCGTACTCCAATATAAACTTTTGAATTTATGGTTTCATTGAGAGCTCAATGACCTTTACAAAATATGTGTTGTTCTATTGTTAAAAAACACTCATATTATTATAGTTCAAACTTTAACTTTTTTTATATCTTATTTGTGATCTACCAAACCAAGACATCCTCGGTAGTGTTCTCCATGACACTGACTCCCTGTGTCCATACATGGGCCCCCTTCGCGGAGGAGTACATTTTTGGTGAAGAGCGGAGGGCTGAAAAGGTGGAGGGGTGAAATCTGGCCGGAGGGCTGGAGGGGTGAAATCTGGCCGGAGGGGTGAAATCTGGCCGGAGGGGTGGAGGGCTAACGTTTATCTGTAGGGCTGGAGAGGTAGGTGGAGGGGTGGAGGGCTGAAGTTGATCTGGAGGGGTGGAGGTGTATTACTATCCGTGTAGGGCTCTTATGTTCAACGGAGGGCGAAAGGCTGGAGTCTTTATAGAGAATTAAAGCCATTTTGAACTCGTAATCCTTGTACGATGCATTTACTTTGTTTTGTTTGTGTTCCGGAGTATTCAGTATTTAATAAAGTAANGGGCGGAGGGCTGAAAAGGTGGAGGGGTGAAATCTGGCCGGAGGGCTGGAGGGGTGAAATCTGGCCGGAGGGGTGGAGGGCTAAAGTTTATCTGTAGGGCTGGAGAGGTGGAGGGGTGGAGGGCTGAAGTTGATCTGGAGTGGTGGAGGTGTATTACTATCCGTGTAGGGCTCTTATGTTCAACGGAGGGCGAAAGGCTGGAGTCTTTATAGAGCATTAAAGCCATTTTGAACTCGTAATCCTTGTACGATGCATTTACTTTGTTTTGTTTGTGTTCCGGAGTATTCAGTATTTAATAAAGTAAACTTATTTAATCACAAAAACAGAATACTACTAAAATGAAAAAGGAATCGATTAGAAATTAACCGAAAATTATTGCCAGATGGATGGAATCCAGTAGGAGCTGTTGTAGGCGGACGCGGATAGGTCTTTGCTGAGTGGACTGGAAAGTGGAGGGGTCAACTTACCTTTGGTCTTTGCAGAATGGAGGGCAGAAAGATGGAGGGAAAAAATTAGCTTGGAGGGGTGGAGGGGTGAAGGGGTCAATTTAGCTTGGAGGGGTGGAAGGCTGGAGGGGTGGAGGGGTCAATTTAGCTTAGAGGGGTGTAGGGGTCTTAGCTGACAGGAGGGGGAAGGGGTAGAGGCCCCATCTATGCTTTCCACACCCTCCCCTCCGCTTTTCCATTAAAACGATTTTCAAAACTAATATTTAATGCAAGATGGGGCATCTCCTCATTTTGCAGTAATAGTTAGAGAATTTCTAACCAAACATTTTCCATTATCGTTGGTCATGTCAAGGGGTTGCAGCAGGTGGAATACCTTGGCCACCTAGACCTCCTGATCTGACACCATGTGACTTATAGTTTATGGGGTTTTATATGGGTTAAGACTTTTGCCAAGTCTCCGGAGAATTTATTTGAGCTTCAAAATGGAATTTGTGAAACGTTCATGCAATCAAATCTATACTACTGTCAGAAAACTTGTAGGTCTGTACCCCGCCGTTTGCATGCCTGTTTCGATGTCAACGGAGTACAGTTAATTATATCTAATAAGGAAAACTAAAACTAGAAGAAAGAAAAATAAAAACGTGAGAATGAGTTTAGTGTGATGTGGGTCAGCTTTACACAGCACGATTTGAATCTTTTATTTCGAATTTTACGATGACGGATTTAAATTTTCAGTATACCTAGCTGATTTTGCAGGAAGCAGCTTTCTCCGTGATGTAAAAGTTGTAATAACCTTTTAGAAACAGATGCGAAAAAAATAGAGAAGAAGCAGTGAGATTTCTTAGGGTGGAATCCACAATGGCTAAAACCTGAGACACATCTCCGACTCAGGCTCAGTTTGATATTCACAGAAACCAAAAGTGCGGGCGAGTTTGATTCTGATCGGCTGATCAGAATCCAAGGATCAATCCGTCGATCAGATCCAGTTTGCTATGCATAATGAAAAAGTGATCCGAGATCAAGGTTTGAAAAGTGATCCGGTTCAATGTTTTCCAAACCAGGCAATTGGGTAGGTTCAGAGGAAAGATTATTAAAGATTTTGCTTCGAGATTTGTTTAAACAATTACATTCTGAAAAAAAAAAGATTTTAACTAAAATATTAGTTAAAATATTTATTTTTTCAATTAAAATTTCAGGAAATTAACAAATTTAGTCGCGAATTAATTTGACACAGGCAATTAATTTTTTCAAAAATCTCAAATAAAATTCCATAAATAAACACATGTCACTTAAACACATATTTGGTTCCACAAAAGTACCAAAAGTTGCGGATTGATTTGACCAAGGTAATTTATTTACCAGTCAAGATACCCGATCTCGAACCCTAATACCGACCACGAAAATCCACGACACAGCCCAACACTCGGTATAACTCGGAAAACATTGTAACCCTACTTGTGCTACTGGTTTAAAACGAAAAGACACAGCCAAGACAGCAGTGCAGTTCGCTTATAAGAAATACGCTAACGAAATCAGCTATACTGAGTTCTTAGATTTCCGACAAGTGCCGGCATCGGCAATTATTCAATGTAAACAGCTAACCTAACTTAATCTAACCTAACAACCTAAACCTAACACTAACAACGTAAACTAACAGTAACAACTGAAACCACGTAATACTAATAACCTAAACCTAATCTAGCAACGTAAATCTAATCGAGCAACATAAACCTAACCTAATAACCTAAATCTAACACTAACAATCTAAACCTAACCTAACAACACTAGTAATGGACTGTAGTAACTGCAGCCCATTGCCAGGTAAGCTTTAGGTTGTTAGAGGTTTAGCTTAGATTGTTAGCTTAGGTTAGCGTAGGTTGAGGTTGCTAGATTAGGTTTAGGTTGTTAGGGTTACATTTAAGTTCTTAGGTTAGGTTTTTGCATCGGATAATCACCGAGGTCGGCACTTGTCAAAAAACCTAACTCTGAATTTGGTCAGTGAAATTGGTCAACTTATAAGCGAACTGCACTGCTGTCCAAGCTGTTTCCATANCAGTATACATGAATTTGGTCAGTGAAATTGGTCAACTTATAAGCGAACTGCACTGCTGTCCAAGCTGTTTCCATATTTGAATTATTTGAATTATTATAATTAATATAATTAATATAATTATATCAAAACATTCTAACTGCGCATTCTCAAGCGTGAACCTAGGATCAGATTCATGCTTGAACTCGGATCGGTCGAGCCGCAACCACATTTTTATTGTGAATTTGATGTTGAGTCTTACCCGAGGATCAGGCTCAAACTCGGTTTAGTGGAATCTCCGCTCAGGCTCAAATTTCAACTCTGATTGTGGATTCTACCCTTAGACGCAGTGCAAAGAAGTGAATCACGATTGTTTGGTAAAAGTAATTAGATCAAAATTGCTCACATTTATGAAAAATTTTGCCTTAAATATAAAATTAATTCATCCAAAATCAATTTTTCTGCACAGAAGAATGGGAATTAAATGGATAAAAATATCTGTAGAAGTATAGTTGAGTAGTGAAGATAAATGACCGAGAGAGCTTATTAGATAATTTTCTTTACAATAATTATAAATAACCATTGTAAGGAATTTTAGCACTAAACATTTGACATTAACTCCAATGTTATTAATTGTTGACAATAGAAAACTACAGTACAGCAGAACCTCTCATTCGGAAACTAAATCTCCCCACCCCGTCTCACCTCACGTGACGGTTACCGTAAACATTCAAATAATGTGAAGGAAACAATTTGCGAGTTATGTGAAATATGTGAAACTTTACGGTACCTGAAAGGAAGAAGAGGTGGAGTGAATTTTATTCAGCCAGTGAGAGATAGTTTCCGAATGAGAGGTCTTACTGTATCTACAATTGGCACACAAAAGGTTTCCAAATTTCAGTTAATGAGGATACTGTTTAGTGTCTTATTTTGCTTCCAGATGCTTACACGTGGTTACGTGGAGTAGGACATGAACAATAAGGTAGGATTTTCTTTTACCAACAAATTCTGGGCACTCTGTAAATGTATTAATTCAAACTAATTACCTCAGTAACAATTTTTTGTAGTGTTTGTTGTATTTGCCAGCACTACACAACGGCCGTCATCTACATTATAATAAATATTCAGTTACAAGGTTACTCACCTCACCGCAACAGATGTTCATTATGTATGGTTTTAATATTCTTACCTATCTTCAAATGGTGTTGAGTTTCGATTAAGGGTTATTGTACCACTGCATAATCATTTTATCTGACGTAACTATATCCGAGTTACACTGTATCAAGTTATCAATATTACTAAACAAAAGTATACATTCGAATAACTAAATTTTAATTTTGATCTGGCATTTATTTACCTTTAAAATTTAGAATTTTTGAGTGAGAAATTGTGTCTGGCTCACGACAAAACTTGAGCCGTGCAGACACTTTAATACAAATATCCCAACGTTTGGAACTTTTCAAAACATTTTATAAAATATGATTTCATATAAATTTTAATTTACTATTTAATACAGTGACAAATGGAATAAAAGGTTATTTATTTTTGTATTTTTTAATTTGAATCCATTCTTTGAGTGAATTAGTAGGAATGTCGAACACCAAACGTATGCAATCACCTGTATTACTTAATGTATTAATAGTAGGCATAACGCCTATCGTCTCCTTCTCATTATACCTAATGATTTGCCAATCGGATTTCTTGGACTTGATTGAACTAGACTTTTCTCCTAATTTGTAAAGGAACACTGTTTTGTTTAACTTTATCGCCCTGCCGAAATTATTAAAACTAATTTTATCTTTACCAAAGTCATTTTGATTGACAATCACAACAATAGAGTTTACCCTGTAAAATTTTAAAGACAAGTGAGAAGAATTAATGTAATTGTTATGAATTTTACTTTGTTTATTACTCACCTAAGTGTGTCAAATGGTGAAGAAGTATCCATTTCAGAATAATTTATATCGCAATAGAGATAAGTGGAAAATTTGAACCATTTCGTCGATTTCCTGCCATTTCCATCCAATATTCTTATAGTGTACTACCAAATGAATTCAATTAATAATGATTACGTTAATAAGACTCAATTCGCAACATTGGCAAAACTGTGAACAATATTATATACCGAACCGAAACAGATGTAAGAACTTAAGAACATTTATGTAATTAATCAACGCGTGAATTGAGCAAGAATAAATTGATCAATACCTTCAACAGAGTAACTTGTGAATTTACCAAGACACTAATTGGTCAGGTAAGATTTTTTAATTGCAATGAGAAGGTACTATGTTAGCTCATGATTGCTATAAAATAATTTTCAAATAATAACCCTTACCCATCGGGAATTCGGGTAGTGACGTTAGTAGTCAGTACAGCGAACGCTAATAATGGAGAATGGACTCTGGATTATTTTTCTCCAGGTTCCTATCAATTATCGTACATTTAGGAACCCACGATCTAATTTGTCATAATTTATTAAGGATTTAGCGCACTCGGGATCACTTTCTCTAGTGAAACCTCAGTCGATTGGGATAATTTAATCAATGATATAAAATATAATGAAATGATTTGTACTTGTTTCACACTTTGATTGACGTTGACTTTAGGAACCGAACCAGGTAAATTAACGACTTTTACCCCCCATTCAGCATGTTTCACAGGTAAAATATTAGAGTCTGTTGCGAGTGCGACGAAGAAGAAACTCCAACTTGNCTATCAATTATCGTACATTTAGGAACCCACGATCTAATTTGTCATAATTTATTAAGGATTTAGCGCACTCGGGACCACTTTCTCTAGTGAAACCTCAGTCGATTGGGATAATTTAATCAATGATATGAAATATAATGAAATGATTTGTACTTGTTTCACACTTTGATTGACGTTGACTTTAGGAACCGAACCAGGTAAATTAACGGCTTTTACTCCCCATTCAGCATGTTTCACAGGTAAAATATTAGAGTCTGTTGCGAGTGCGACGAAGAAGAAACTCCAACTTGNCCCCCATTCAGCATGTTTCACAGGTAAAATATTAGAGTCTGTTGCGAGTGCGACGAAGAAGAAACTCCAACTTGTAATTACAATTATTGGTAAAGTAATTGATGAGTACATTTCACCAGTTCGGACTTTCACAACTGATAATTTAAAAAAAATAATTAACTTTTGGATGTGTTCGGTCTCACTCTCAATTAAGTACTGATCCACATTTTCCAATATCAGATTCTTTTTTTTTTTCATACATATAATTTACACGGAAAAATGTAATAGTGACGGTTACCTTGATTAAATTACATGTTTTCTGCCATCTTGTGTACATGATAATTAATATCTAAACCCTGACCAAAAAATCTAACTTTTTTTTTCAGAAAATATGATTAAAATCATGAAAAATACGCCTTAGATTAAATCATTTTCTACAAAAAAATAATCCTTTTTTTTTTGTTTGCTAATGTAATGTGAAGAAGAATAAAAGTGAAATCATGTTTGTAAACATAGTGTTAATAAGAAAACGGAGTTTGATAAAGTGAATCAATTTAAGTTTGTTTTGCATTATCCAAAAAAAATTTTTTTTTTTATATTTACTGTTTTCAAAATGAAAAACTTTGATTTTACAGACTCTTGGTAAATAATCATACAGAGGAATTCAAGTTTATAAGTAATATTTAATATGAAGGTTAATTTATTGACTACNTCTTGGTAAATAATCATACAGAGGAATTCAAGTTTATAAGTAATATTTAATATGAAGGTTAATTTATTGACTACCACAATAGAAAATAAATATTTTATTGTAAATTGCTAAGCCTTAAGTTATTTTCTGAAAATGTTTGTGACAAATGTAATCAACAATCAAACTTCAAGATAGAAACTTTGGTAATAATAATAATTATTATAAAGTGAAGTTATGAATANTGTAATCAACAATCAAACTTCAAGATAGAAACTTTGGTAATAATAATAATTATTATAAAGTGAAGTTATGAATATTTGTAGTAGTGTCCTAATAAATTCTAATTCTAATAGTAACAGGTGAGTTGGAGAGTATCGGACATAAACTTTGTCTTAACTGCGCTTGCGCCTGTCTAGCTATGTCTTAACTGCACTTACGCCTGACTGTTTTAATAAAAATGGAATCATTGACCTTTTCCAACATAAAAATATACCACAAGTGACTGAATTTAATTAATTTTTAATTAATTTTGTGTTAAACTTAATTGATCCAGTACTTTATATTAATGACCGTTGTTGCTTACGAAAAAAAAGGAAATTGTAGAGTTGTCAAAGTACGAAATACTCTACCAATTTGTGCGCCGCCTATGAAAGACGCCGCCGCAGAAAATGGTACCCCAGTAATAAATAATGGAGTTAAAATATATCCTTATGAGATTTCATCTGATCTGTAAATTACATCAATTTTTTTTTTAATTTCACTAATATGTATTTATAAAAAAATTTTTGTAGGATTTCACCAATTTTTGATTGGAGTTTGTTCTTAGAAGAAGAAATCATGGACCGGCCTCATTTTGTAGGCGCAGTTGTATTTGAAAGTGGAGGGAGACTAATTATTTCTAGGGGTGAAGGGGATTTGGTAAGAAAATTTCCTTTTTTTTTTAAATTAATTCCAATTGGTTGTAATAATTTCAATTCATTTATATTAATTATTAAATATAATAGATTAGTAATGAGGAGATTGAAGATGAAGCTGCAATACTAGATGCAATGTTGATTGATGTTAAAGTTTGTCATAAATTCGGACCATTTACAATGGGAGGAATAAATTACTACTGTATCAGTACTGAACCAAAGAATAGAATTTTTGCCTCTACTAGAACCAATCGAGAGGCAGTTATATTTAAAACTAAACCTGGTAAAGTTAATTCTAATTCTAATTTTAATTTTAATTTATTCATTTTAACTATTATATTAATGTTATACAGGAAATTTAATTGGAATCATGGAGAAGAATAAAATCTCAAAGGAATTGGCTTACGCTATATTTCAAAGACTTACAAATCGGCTCTCACATTCACAAGTTCTTGCTGATAATTCGGCTTTTTGATTTTTTTTTTCATAAAATATACTAAGGAATTATTCTAGAATAATCAAAATGACTACTTTGTTATGACAGTGATATCAAATTTAAAAAAAAATCAATTTTTTATCATTTGTAAAATGGACGCGAGGAGAAAGGACTCTAATGGTTTTAGGTGAACGGTGTGAGTTATACTTACTTAATCCTCACTGTATATTCAGTATTTATTATATCTCTATCTACAAACATGTATCAATTAAGGTGATTTTAGGTTGTTTGTTGTCGTTTCGCTTTATAGGGTATGAACACTCCCATCACTGTAATATTATACATAAAAAGGTAAAAAAAACACTGGACCTTTTCTGTACATGGAGTTTGTTGATAAACAAATGCCAAACAACGGTTGGGGTCAAAGACCTTCAATTTACTCATTGCAAAACAAATGTTTCAAGATAATTTCCTTTCATATTTTGTTATTCAATATAACAAATATATTTTTGATGAACATTTTAAGTAAATTTGTGCATAAAAGTTGTTAATGTAAATTAAAAAATTTTTCAGTTAATGCAGGGTTAACACTATGTTTACAAACATGGTTTCACTTTTCATGCGTCTTCTTTACAATAGCGCACTAAAAGAAAAAGAACTTACAATTTTGCAACTATAAGTTTCAAATATTTTTAAATAACATTTATAGATTGTGAAGCATGTTAACATAAAATTTGGTCGGTAATTAATATGTTCCATAAAATTAGGTAGGAAATGACTCAACATTTATCAATTACATGAANTAAAATTTGGTCGGTAATTAATATGTTCCATAAAATTAGGTAGGAAATGACTCAACATTTATCAATTACATGAACATTAATTCTTCATTGCTTTCATCAATAATGGTCATCCTTCATTATCTAACTAAAAGCAACGAATTTAAAAACTTCCTGACCGATTACCTTGCACATTTCAATTTACGTTTCATATAAAAATATTTTTAACTTTTCTACCAAAAATATATAAGCCATCTCTAACTTGTTATTTGATTAAAGTGGACGTCAAAAATACCATTCCATCGAGACATCTGTTAGTATGACTGGNTAAAATTTGGTCGGTAATTAATATGTTCCATAAAATTAGGTAGGAAATGACTCAACATTTATCAATTACATGAATATTAATTCTTCATTGCTTTCATTAATAATGGTCATCCTTCATTATCTAACTAAAAGCAACGAATTTAAAAACTTCCTGACCGATTACCTTGCACGTTTCAATTTACGTTTCATATAAAAATATTTTTAACTTTTCTACCAAAAATATATAAGCCTTCTCTAACTTGTTATTTGATTAAAGTGGACGTCAAAAATACCATTCCATCGAGACATCTGTTAGTATGACTGGANTCTCTAACTTGTTATTTGATTAAAGTGGACGTCAAAAATACCATTCCATCGAGACATCTGTTAGTATGACTGGAGGCATACACCACCTTGAAGTCATCAATTATATAGTAAAAAAAGTTCGGCTTGGCAACATCCAAAATAAACATTTATCCTTGACTCCTCTGTGGGTCACCA
The DNA here is from genome assembly GCA_002738285.1 of Holacanthella duospinosa. Taxonomy (NCBI): domain Eukaryota; kingdom Metazoa; phylum Arthropoda; class Collembola; order Poduromorpha; family Neanuridae; genus Holacanthella; species Holacanthella duospinosa. Next base: position 281,825 of record NIPM01000245.1, on the reverse strand, counting down.
AAATTAGCATAGCGTGTTACCGACTCATGTGTTGGAGTAAGCTAATGAGATAGAATATTAGAATGTTGTGGACCTCCGATTCAATGCTCAAATTAGATGTTACCTAACAAAAACTGACCGTTGACTCGAAAGGTCAAATCAAGTGAGCCAAATCGTCACAATATCACTAGAAACTCTTCTCAATTTAATTTTAAACTAAATATTGACAGGGTTAATTATGAAAACGGAGTTTGATAAAATGAACCAATTCAGTTTGTTTTCCACTATACAAAAAATATTTATATTTACTGTTTTCAAAATGAAAAATTTTCAGTTTGTAGAGCCCTGGGCTTGGTAAATAATCCAAGTTTATAATTAATATGAAGGACAATTTATTGATTACAACAATGGAGAATAAATATTTTATTGTCAATTGGTAAGTCTTAACTAATTTTCCGAAATTTTTTGTGACAAATGTAATCAACAATCAAACTTCAAGATAGAAACTTTAGCAATAATAATAACTATTATAAAGTGAAGCTATGAATATTTGTACTAGTGTCCTACTAATTATAATTATAATAGTAACAGGTGAGTTAAAAGAGTATTGGACATAACTTAGTCTTAACTGAGCTTGCGCCTGACTGGATTTGTCTTAACTGCACTTATGCCTGACTGATTTTAATAAAAATGGAATCATTGACCTTTTCCAACATAAAAATATACCACAAGTGAATAAATTTAATTAATTTTTAATTAATTTTTTGCTAACTTAATTTATCTAGTACTTTACATTGACACTGGAGAATCTAAAGTGTGTTCAAACAAGACGTCGTCGTCAAAAATTAGGGAATGGTTCAAAACCTTGGAACGTAAACCAGAACAGAGGGTATAACTATAATTACCTGTAATTAATGTTATTTTTTTTTTGTAAAAAATAAAATTTCTATAATAACAAATACATACAAAAAAAATACATTTTTTTTTAAATTTCTAGAGAAGGCGCTGTTTAGAGTATGGAGAGCGCTGTAAACGTATAGGTGAGAATGACCGTTGTTGCTTACGAAAAAAAGGGAGTTGTAGAGTTGTCAAAGCAGTAAATCTTCTACCACTTTGTGCGCCGCCTGTGAAAAACATCACTGTAGAAAATGGTCCCACGATAATAATTAAAGGAGTCAAAATATATCCTTATGACATTTCAGCTGATCCGTAAGTTATTTACATTAACTTTTTTTTTCTTAAAATTAATAATAAATATCACTAATGTGTATTTATAAAAATATTTTGTCGTAGGGCTTCACTATCTTTTGATTGGGGTTTGTTCTTAGAAGATGAAATCATGAATCGGCCTCATTTTGTAGGCGGGGCTGTGTTTGAAAGTGGTGGGAAAATAATTATTTCTATGGGTGAAGCAATTACCGTAAGAAAATTTGTTTTCTTTGAATTAATTTCAATTGGTTGTGTAAATAATTTAAATTTATTAAATTATTAATTATTAAATATAATAGTTTGGTAATGAGGAACATGAAGATGAGGGTGGAATACTAGATGCAATGTTGATTGATGTTAAAGTTTGTCATAAATTCGGACCATTTACATTGGGAGGAAAAAATTACTACTGTATCAGTACTGAACCAAAGAACAGGATTTTTGCTTATTCTAATTTCAGTCGGGAGGCAGTTATATTTAAAACTAAACCTGGTAAGTTAATTTTAATTTAAAATTAATTTAATTTAACTATTTATATTAATATTATATAGGAAATTTAGTTGGGATCATGGTGAAGGGTAAAATCTCACAGGAATTGGCTTATGCTATATTTCAAAGACTCACAAATCGACTCTCACATTCAAGAGTTCTATCTGATAATAAAGATGTTTGATTTTTAGATAAAATATAATAGGAATTATTGTCTAATAATTAAAATGACTCCAGTAATTTTTTAATAAAGTGAGATCAAATTTTAAAAAAAAATTAAATTTTAGGCACTTTTTATCATTTCAAAAATGGACATGAAGAAATGTGTCCAATGGTTATTAGGTGCGTGGAGTGAGTTATACTTGATCCTCACTGTATATTTAGTATTTATTACATTTCTATCTAAAAATATGTAAATCAATAATATATTATTGGCTCAAATTATTTTAAAAATCAAATAAGAATTATTGAAATGTCCAAGCTAAAAGTTCATTGTACAAAAATCTGACGTATGGAAATCCGACTTGAAAAAATTCACCCGAGAAAATCCTGTTTAAAAAATCTGACCTATAGAAAATTCTTACAGAATAATAGAAAAAAAAATTGGCCGATTGAAGAATATTGAAAAAAAAATTTGATTCCATGGTGCAACAAAATATGGACTAAGATTAGGATGTGGATAAATGTAGCAAGACTGATGTTGTATAAGTTTGCCGATTCTGGAGCGCACGAAATGCGCAGAAGCAATGCGCACGAAATACACCGAGTCTGACAATTCTTAATTTTCTGGTTTCTTCTCTAATTACTGATCGATTAGTGCTTTGGGTCAATGTTAAGAAAATTGGCGTTGCAATAATAATTATTTTATCTGAGTTTCAATAATGCAATTTTCCGTGGATATTTTCAATAGACCTGATTTTCTATAAGCCGGATTTTCAAGCGCCAAATTTTCTAATCTGGATTTTCTAGGCCGGATTTTCCTAAGCTGGATTTTCCTAGGCGGGATTTTTATAAAATTTTAAATGTTCAGGGAAATTTTCAATTTCGTTGATTTTTGTTTTATAAGTAGGATACCGATTATCATTGGTTAAAACAATCAATCAATTAATGTTCTATCGTGTAATTATTAAATCTTTAGCCATTTGCCGCCTAATTTTCTACAAAATTTAATGTCTTACTCCAAGTTAAGTACAGGTTGTTTAAAATAAAACGTTACTGATTTTCTTCGACTTTCACCAAAATTGATTGAATCCAGCAAACTACACTACCTGTGGCAGTTGGGTGAAGTTGTCTTACATTTAAGCACAAAATAAAAACTAAAAAAATCAAACAAACCCAACATAAAAATATTTATCATGCACATTATGTCTATGGTTAAAGTGACTTCCACCTTTTACAAAATAAGATTACGACATTGGTATGAAATGAAGTTTCGCGTCTAAGAAAGATAGTTGTGTAGTTGTCACTGAAACCTGGGTGACTTTTTTTTAAGTGGTTCGACATGTTCCGAACTTCAAATTTTGACACCCCCCAGTACCTAAAGGGCAAGTGTAGAGTAAGAAAATATAATTAAAAAAATTCCAGAATGATAGGGGGCAGGGGGGCANAGTACCTAAAGGGCAAGTGTAGAGTAAGAAAATATAATTAAAAAAATTCCAGAATGATAGGGGGCAGGGGGGCAGGGGGGCAAGGGTCGAAAGTTGGGAAAATGGCGTTCAAAACCCCTTGTCTACTTCTTTCATTTATTGACCGATTTTGATGAAATTTTGTATGAGTATACCTAATCGCATTCCCAGGTGCAATATTTTTTAGTTTTTCAAATTTTTAATTTTATGAATTTTTATTAAATTTTGAAAAAGATGAATTTTCAAAAAAAAAAAAGACTTTGATCGTGTGAGGTATTGTTCGACTCCTACTACGCTTGGGAGCATTACTGTACGCATAAAACCATGTTTAGAGCATAAAAAAAAATAAAAAATAAAAAATAAAAATAAAATTTCGAATAATGACTACCTTAACTTTAGAATTTTCGTGTAACTCTGTGCCATTTGCTCTGCAATGGACCTAATGAGCCGAAAATTTGTAATTGAATAATTAAAACAAATTTCAAGATGCCATATTTTTTAGTTTTTCAAAATTTGAATTGTTTGAATTTTTATTAAATTATGAAAAAGATGATTTTCCAAAAAAAAAAACATTATGATAATGTTGGGTATTGTTCGACTCGTACCACTCTTGGGAGCATCACTGAACGCATCAAACCATGGTTGTTGTTTGTTTGAATTATTCAATTACAAATTCCCCAGGTTTCAGTGACAACTATACAGTTGTGATATTCAGTAAAACAAAAATGCTGATTCAATTGTAAGGGACTTATAAGACGTTCAAGAGTTGGATAGTTTTTGCAAAAACATTGTTGTCCTTGTGATCTGTGAGCTTAACCGTATAGATTTTCCATCACTTTAAATTCTTATTTATTAAATTAAATTTATAAATTTAATAATTAACAAATTTGCTACTTCAATTAATTTGTTTTCAAATAACTTCACTTTGGCAGTTAGGGAAAAATCGAGATTAACGGCGACTTGGGCACCGTTTTGACAGCCGGACCTACAAATAGTTTCTTCATACCTATGATAGTTTGAACAATTACGTAATTATGTGATTGTCAATTACACAGTTACGTAATTAGGTGATTGTCAATTACACAATTATAATTACAATTGTAATTGGCTTTGATAATGACGGTTGTCGTAGTTTTATCGACCTGAGCCTAACTGTTTGGGTATGTTTGTAATGCAGATGCTGGCTACACTCCCTCCACTTTTATGACTTTAGCGCCAGCTATTTCCCACAGAGTTCACAAAGACTCACAAAGCTACTTTCTTCAGTAACGTTTTATTTTGAACACCCTGTATTATTTGTACCTTATAAAATAACTTCTTATTGGTATATTGTTTAAAGTGAGAAGTCACTTTTGGTACACAAAAGATTAAAAGCTTTGGTTAACCTTGTATAATATTTATCCTAGCACTTGACCCTGTCAATATTCAATTTAAAATTAAATTAAGAAGAGTTATTAGTCATTTCAAGGTCATTTATGCATTCAAACAATAGAAGGTAATTCACAAAGCGTTTACCGTTTATGGTCTAATTTTGTACCAAATTTAATTGAAAATCCAGCTTAAGTTAACCAGTTAACAAGTTCACCATATCACTGCTNGTCTAATTTTGTACCAAATTTAATTGAAAATCCAGCTTAAGTTAACCAGTTAACAAGTTCACCATATCACTGCTAAAGAAAACTTATCCTCGAGTAAAGACAAAATTTATTGAATTTAATCTGACTGCAGCTATGAATTGTTGTACTAGTGTCCTATGGAAAATTCTTTTTATAACAGGTAAGTATGCTGCTATAAAAAAAATTGGACATTGTACACATTATTTAGTGTCGGACTGTACTTATATATGATTTACATCGTCGTAGCTTTAAACCAATTATTGACATCTCTTATATGTATTAAAATATATTATTAAACTTTATAATAATTTACTACTTAATACTTAATAATCTCATAGCTCATAACCTTATTCAGTACTTTACTTTGATACTGGAGAATCTCGAGTATGTGCTACGAAGACCTCAAAAATGATGGAATGGTTCAAAAGCTTGAATCGTACTAAGTTGGCACCAGAATCGAGGGTATGCCTGTTATTATTTATACATAGTAAATTATTGCAAACCTAATAAGTATATTTTAACAATTAAATTTAAAAAAAAAAATTTTTTTTTTAAATTTCTAGGCTGGTGGTACTAGACGTTGTTTAGAGTATGGAGAGCGGTGTAAAAAAATAGGNATTTTTTTTTTAAATTTCTAGGCTGGTGGTACTAGACGTTGTTTAGAGTATGGAGAGCGGTGTAAAAAAATAGGTGAGCCTGACCGTTGTTGCTTACGAAAATCTGGAAATTGTAGAATCGTCAGAATGCGAAGTTTTAAACCGATTTGTGCCCCACCCGTTGTAAATGAAACGTTAGAAAACACTCGATTACCATCCACGGGTTTGCCGGGTAGTAAAATATACCCATATAACGTGTCATCCGATCCGTAAGTATATAATATTAGTTTTTTTTNGGGTTTGCCGGGTAGTAAAATATACCCATATAACGTGTCATCCGATCCGTAAGTATATAATATTAGTTTTTTTTTGAAAATTTTTCAAAATTTGATATAAATTTAAATAGACAATCACCATTTTTTGATTGGAGTGTGTTCTTGGAAGAAGAAATTTTGAGTCGGCCAAATTTTGTTGGAGCGGCAATATNGGGTTTGCCGGGTAGTAAAATATACCCATATAACGTGTCATCCGATCCGTAAGTATATAATATTAGTTTTTTTTGAAAATTTTTCAAAATTTGATATAAATTTAAATAGACAATCACCATTTTTTGATTGGAGTGTGTTCTTGGAAGAAGAAATTTTGAGTCGGCCAAATTTTGTTGGAGCGGCAATATATGAATTTGATGGTACGCCAATTATGGTTTTGGGTGAAGCTGTAAGAAAATTGAACAATTAGTTGTATATATACATTTAATATTATATTATATATTATAATATATTTTTTCATCACTAAATAATTTTCATTGTTAAAATAGTATAGTGAATCTCATGCAGAAGAGGCTCAACTATTCGATACACTCTTGATTGATGTCAACATGTGTTTTAGACATGGACCATTTCTATTAGCAGGAAAAGAATACTACTGTATCAGTAAAGATAAAAAGAATAAGATCTTTGCATATACAACCGATCGGGAAGCAGTACTTTTTAAAACAAAATTTGGTAATGATTATTAACTAATTTTTAATTATGATTAAAGTAGATAGTACAGGGCGGTGTTTGCGTCAAGATGGTCGCCAAATCTAAATATTTAAATATCTAAATCCTAAGGCTCTTTTTGACCATATTTAGATTTTGCCACCATCTTGACGCAAACACCGCCCTGTGCTAATATCTACTATTAATTCTTTAATTCTATAATAACAATCAATCATGTTACAGGTATTTTAATGGGTATTATGAACAAAGGTGAAATAACTCAAACCATGGCCTACTATATATTTCAAATTCTGACAGATCGGCTTGCACATTCAGAAATTCTTATTGACAACGACAAAAATTTTGTTTATTTGAAAAGATATCCCAAAGGGAAACCAAAAACATAAAAATAAAATTGTTTTAGATAAACAATAATAATAATTATTAATTATTAAAGAAAAAGTAAAGAAAGTGTTTTTGAAAGTATGCCGTATACATATTTATTATACAGAGTGGAAACTTTAGTCGGAAACATTGACACCTGAGCTTCTTCCCTCCCACCCATTCCAAATATGGGCAACATGGATTTTGCGCTGGTTTCATTATAAATGAAGATTATAAAATGATAAAGTCTTAATTGTTGCGAACTTGTGAACTTTTTCGATTATCGGATTTGACACGTAAATGCCCAAATCTAAAGGGTGTGAAATGTAAATGTTTATTTAAAATCATCTTATAAAAAATTTAAGTAATTGTAGAAAAGTTAAATAAAAACATCCTATTGTGTTTTATGTGAAAAGTTTGTGTTAATTTTTGGTTTAAAAATGGGATTACCTTGGTAATATTTAGGTAAATGGTAAATGTTTATGGTAAATTTTGGTTAATAAATTNGTTTAAAAATGGGATTACCTTGGTAATATTTAGGTAAATGGTAAATGTTTATGGTAAATTTTGGTTAATAAATTCCCATACAGGCAGAAAATTTTGTTAGATAAATTCACATACAGGCAGAAAATTTTANGAAAGTTTTAATGAAATTTTGAAATTTTTGGTGTAATCGCACATGAAATCTTACAATTTCTCTTGCACAACGTTATCATACGCAAGAAAAATTTCAAGATCCGAAATTGCAATCGAATGCAATTTCGATCATGAAACTTTACAACTTTTGAATATTTTGGTTCAAATAGCCCCATCTCGTAAAAAACAAGTTAATGCGGGACAAGTTTTATTTTGAAAAAACATCAATTTGACAAAAATCCGAGGCGGGTTTTCAAATATAAATCATTTGAGGCAAGTTGAGCGGAAGTGATAATAGGTGAATTTCATAGGTTTGGTTACTAGTGTAATCAATAATGAAACAAAAGTTTCATACAACTTCTTGCACAAGAAATTGCATAAAACTTTTGAACAAAAGTTGCGCAATTTTTGCTCTCTGGTGTAATTGTAGCATNTGAATTTCATAGGTTTGGTTACTAGTGTAATCAATAATGAAACAAAAGTTTCATACAACTTCTTGCACAAGAAATTGCATAAAACTTTTGAACAAAAGTTGCGCAATTTTTGCTCTCTGGTGTAATTGTAGCATAAGTGTTTCATTTATGTTTTAAATTGAATTTGGCTTACATCTAATAATACTGCGTAAATTGTATGCCCATTTATTGTGACTGAGTTGGGTAAAATGGGGGAAGGCCGGTTGACAATGTTTCCGACTAAACTTTCCACTCTGTATATTTGTTGTCTTTTATTTTACAAAATACAAGAAGACAAAAATATTTNCGCAGAGCTAAACCTCCGTATGGAGGCAAAAAGTGAATTCAAAAAGTGAAAGAGACTTTATTTACATACGATAATAATACTGCGTAAATTGTATGCCCATTTATTGTGACTGAGTTGGGTAAAATGGGGGAAGACAATTNTTTATTGTGACTGAGTTGGGTAAAATGGGGGAAGGCCGGTTGACAATGTTTCCGACTAAACTTTCCACTCTGTATATTTGTTGTCTTTTATTTTACAAAATACAAGAAGACAAAAATATTTTATTGTAACGAAATTTATCAAGTATATTCTTTAATTTGAATGAGTATAACGTTAAGTTATGTTGCTATATTAGACTCAATTTTATAACATTTGATTTCAATATGAAATATCTTATAAAAAATTTCATAGAAAATATTTTGAGAAAGATTTAGATTGGAAATATAAAGTATTTGAAATATCAAAATATACCAAATAATATTCTTAATTCAAATGAGTATATACAAGTTATGTAGTTTTATTAGACTTGATCTCCTAGTTAACAAATTTCAGATATTTGAGATATCAAAATATACCAAGTATACTCTTAATTGGAATGAGTATACGCAAGTTATGTATATTAGTTATATTAGACTCAATTTTATAACACTTGATTTCAATATAAAATATTGAAACATCATATAGGAAATATTTTGAAAAAGATCTAGCTGACAAATCTCTCAGATATTTGAAATATCAAAATTATACCAAGAATATTCTTAATTGGTTATATACGTAATATGCAAATATGTACCTATATTACTCAATTTTATAAGACAAATTCCTTATTTATAAAATACCTAATAAGTAATACAAGTATTTATAAAACAACCTATCATAACATATTTTTATAAATTATCTGTAACAACTTTAGGATTGGATGATGGAATTGTTGTTATTAATTTAAATATTAATTTATTATAATTTAAAAGGATATTAAATACCTTTTAGTTCCTAAATTATACAATAAGACTCAAGGTTGCTTAGCCTTAGGTTAGAAAAAACGCAACCTTCCTAAGGTTGTTGTTATTGGAATCAGATTTTCGGTCCAAATTCTCAGTAGCTTTTTACCTTATCCATATCCATGTTACAGAAATCAAAATTACACAGTACATACAGTATAATATTTAACTTAATAAATAGAAATACTACCGTGAAAGTTAAACATTGGTGAAACAGAAAGTTCGATGAAAACAATGGCCGCGACATTGTCATCGTCCTCGTCGTCGTCACTATTAGAAAAAGACAAAATTGGTAGTATTCCATCGACAATTGAAGAAATTACAGTCGACTGGTTTTCTAAAGTTACAAGTTTACCAGTACTCCGACCAAAAACTTTCAAAATTAAGTCCAATGTCTACTCCGGTATTGGAAGTCTTAGTCAAATTGTACAAGTAGAATTTGAAGATGATGATACTGGATTGTTACAAAGTTTTCTAATCAAACTACTTCCACTGAGGAACACTGACTATGAAAAAGCACTTTACGAAATCATAATTTCTGAAAATATGCATGGACGTGAAGTATTCTTTTACAAAACATTGAAGCAAGAATTGGTACGGATTATACCAGAATTGAATAAGTATTTTCTTAATTGTTACCATGCTGAAACAAGAAGAAAAGAAGTCTGTCTTCAGATTCCAGAAGTATCATCATCAGTTCTAATATTCCAAGATATGAAACCTCTAGGATACACTATGCCAACACTAACTGAAGGACTCATGTCTTCACACTTTCATTCAGCACTCACTTTCATTGCCAAATTTCATTTCGCCAGTGAAATATTACAATCAGAATTAAAAAATGGTTCATTATTGACAGAAATCTACCCAGAATTGAAAGACTGGCACTCACAAAACCAATCAACATCATCAAATCTTTTACAACAATTTAAAAGTTTAGCTTGGTTTACTGAAGGACTTGAATTTGTAACTAAGAACCTCTTTCCTGAAGAATCGAACAAAATCATCACTCATGAAAGTAATGAAAGTATGAATGGATCTTATCGAAAATTGATACCATATGGTGAAACTATTATCCAATATATTATACAATCTGGGAGTAAGTATCCAACTTTGATTCACGATGACTTATGGCCACATAATTTCCTTTGTCATCAGGATGGAAGTATCAAAGTTATAGATTGGCAGCTTTTAGGATTTACAGATTCAACCTATGACCTCTCACACTTTCTATTATCAAGTCTACCAATCTCAGATATAAATCAAGAAAAATTAATACTAATTTTGAATCAATATTACAAAATTATTGAAGACATGTATTCGACTTGTAGTAGTAATCATAAACCAAAGAGAAGTATCAATGATTTCATTGATTTCTTCTTTACAAATGGTTTACAATATGCCTTACAATGGTTTGCAATGAGTTCTGATTCAATCTATGCTAACGAAGCCTACAGACCCAAATTGTACAGAATTTTTGAATTTTTATGGGAAATGAAAATTCCACAATTGCTACATGAAAATATTAAGCATTAAGTTAAATTAATAGGNGCTAACGAAGCCTACAGACCCAAATTGTACAGAATTTTTGAATTTTTATGGGAAATGAAAATTCCACAATTGCTATATGAAAATATTAAGCATTAAGTTGAATTCATATATTATAAGAATTAAATGAAAATAATAATTTTTCTGAAGAACAAAATCAAAATAGTGAAAGAATAAATCAAAATCGTATTAAATAAAATACTAAATAATTCTCATATTTTTTGGTACAAATCAACCGAATTTAGTAAGATAGTCGAAAGATTTCTTTCCGTTTTGTCTTAGTTTTACCCATCATGCTGACTGTTACATAAATTTGAGTAATTTCCTTTTCCGCTTGTGCATGGCTGGTATAACAAGTTGGGTCATTGACCTTCATCCGGTTTAAGACAAAAATCAGGTGGACATGATATATTACAGAGCGTTATTTCGGAAATGGTAATCGAGTCCTTTGTTATGAATAGTTTAGTTAAATATTAGTCTAGTTAGATAATATTTTAAAAATAAATATGTTGATTTCAGATTTTATAATTATGAAAAGTTTCTTATTACAAAGTTTTCAATACAAATGTAACTTAAGGTTAAAGAAAATATAAATATATTTTATTATTTTGATTCAATTAATTTGCACTGGTCATGAAACTATGTTGTAGTGGAAGCCATGTTAAACGTGTAAAGCTTTTAAATTAATTTGGAAGAAAATGGGGACGGGGAAATGTAGAAGACAGTAGTGTACCTATTTAATTTACACTTTACACAATATTTCGCTTTAAAATTCATTGAGATCATGGTAAATAAATAACTTCATTCCAAACAAATTTCAAAGCCTTTTTCTTCCGTCTATGTTTTAAGTAGTTAATGAGGATTTTTTTTATATAGAATTTCGTTGTAGATTTCAACGTAACAGGGATGAGATGTACATAGTAGCTGCTAATCCGACACAAAGACCAGACCATAGAATTGCTCTTCTAAACTGGGCATCATTATTTTCCGGTGTTGGAAATTGTTCGACTAGACCTTTCTGAAATATATAAATTATTATAAATAAATTCAATATCCGAGTAAGAAATAATCAATAATATAGTATAGTTGAAGTATTTTTTTACCCATCCTCCGTTTTCTTTTACAAATGATATCACGTATTTAGTCACATATGAAGTTAAATATCTTGTGATAGAATCTACTCTGCTTTGGTTCTAGAAAATAAATATAAGCATAATTAAGAGAGAGGTTCCTCAAATTAATCGTAGTGATGACTCACTTGGCCATATTCTTGTGAAAGGCGAACAGCAAAGGCAAATAGTGCTACAACTCGACCCCATGTAATCCTCAGCTGACTCGTTTCATTATTTGAGTTTGCCTGAAATAAACATAACAAGACTTTAATTGATACTACTAATAGAAAACAAGGATGTTAATAATAAACTTCAATTATTGGATAAGGGGGTTAGACAGTTCTAGTCTTTCGGTTTAGTTAGGTAGTTTACTTACAAAGTTTGCTAACATCAGACTTTTTTTATATGACATTTTTTTTTTTTTTTATTATTATTTTTTTTTCTTACGCAATGTCATTCACATTTACAAATAACGATAAATTAGAATCAACTTAGATTAGTCATCGAATAGAGAAATTAGTCATCTTTTAATGTTTATCATAATTTTCATTCATTACACTCTACGTTATCACAAATCAATGTGTCAAAACAAGATTAGTAATAGGATGACGTTTTGAAACGGAATGGGGTAAATTAAATTGAAATTTGAATTATGGTAAATATTCTATGACTATGAATTTAGAATTATTGTGTCTGAATGAACCGAATTAAAACTGCTTATACGTTTTCAATAATAATAAAATTTCTTTTCTTAAATCATGAACCTTGTATGCTAGACATCGAATCATATTAGAAAAACTTAGAATAAAAAAAAATTAAACATGTCTGCTTTCATTGAGAAAANCATTCATTACACTCTACGTTATCACAAATCAATGTGTCAAAACAAGATTAGTAATAGGATGACGTTTTGAAACGGAATGGGGTAAATTAAATTGAAATTTGAATTATGGTAAATATTCTATGACTATGAATTTAGAATTATTGTGTCTGAATGAACCGAATTAAAACTGCTTATACGTTTTCAATGATAATAAAATTTCTTTTCTTAAATCATGAACCTTGTATGCTAGACATCGAATCATATTAGAAAAACTTAGAATAAAAAAAAAATTACACATGTCTCCTTTCATTGAGAAAAAACTAGAAACAGTTGAAAATTATAATTAAACGGAATTTAAGGGTATCAAGTAGCGATTTCTGAAAATAAATGTTAACACATGAGAGATGTTTCAGAATTCAAGCTTCAGATTTTAGAAATTTTGAGTCCTTTAGAAACTTCAAACTCCTCTTCACGGTAACTCGGATGATCCTCACGACAGAATTTCTGGAAATCCTGGCGTGAGGATCATCCGAGTTACCGTGAAGAGGAGTTTGAAGTTAACATTACCGGATGGAAAAGGTTAAAAATTAATCCTTTAGAAACGTTTAAAAAAAATTGTCGAAATTCTGAAACTGATAATTTATACGGAGGCTTTGGCTTATTTGTATAAAACACCCTAAACCCTCCTCACAAATTCAAGTAAGTGATATATCACCCGATAGCAAGATTAGCATAGATTACGAATCTGATATTCATAGTGAGCGGTAGAGCCAAATTTTGAAAAATTTAAATTTTTTTATTTAACTAACTATACGTTTAATTTTCAATATATTCCCATTGGGCCATGCGTGGGTACCGCTCTTGCCCTCCCCAGCTACTAGTGCCTTCCTGCCCTCCTCAGCTACTACTGCCCTCCTGCCCTCCTCAGCTATTAGTACCCTCCCAAGCTACTAGTGGCCTCCTACCAATAAATTTTTTATTGTTTATTGTTTTCGGTTGTGATAAATTTCACCTACAAAGCAAGAAAAGCACTTCAAAATGGACATCACACTTCACTGTACCAAGTGTTTGATAATGTATCCTTTATTTTAATCTTAATAATTAGATTTGGTCTTTTTCAGCACTGACTTGAAATGANAGTGTTTGATAATGTATCCTTTATTTTAATCTTAATAATTAGATTTGGTCTTTTTCAGCACTGACTTGAAATGAAATCCCGACCTTTCTCAGTTCCTAGTGCTATCCTGTTGCCTTCCTGCTCTCTTTAATTTCGTTTGCCTTCCTGCTCTCTTCAAATACTATTGACCTCCTGCCTTCCTGCCCTCCGCCTTCCGGCACTCCTCAGTGCTTATTGCCCTCCTGCCCTCCCCAACTACTTGTGCCCTCCTGCCTNTGCCCTCCGCCTTCCGGCACTCCTCAGTGCTTATTGCCCTCCTGCCCTCCCCAACTACTTGTGCCCTCCTGCCTTCCTCCAAAACTTCTGCCCTTCTGCCCTCGGCGAGCAGGAAGGCAGGAGGGCAAATCGCCCATGTATGGCCTCGTCACGCCAAAAAATTCCTCAAGCTACATCGTAACAGAGGCTAAATTCGTTTATCTCTAGTTCTAACGCAATAGTGACTAGATAATTTCACTGATAAAAGATCAAGTAACGATGTTATCTAGCCTGAGCGAAGCGTTGTGAAGTCCCGCAGATGCGAGCAATACATTTGTCATTAAATTTAAAGTGAATTTCAAAAAATATATAATACAGAAATTAGAACAGAATCAACTCAAAAACAAAAAAAATTTTTTTTTTCAAAATTTAACTTTGCCGTCAACAATGTATGTCAATGAATTAATAGTATAGGCTAAATTTCCGATCGATTGACACATCGTTTACTGATCACGATCAGAATTCATAGCGGAGGTATATTCAACAAATTTTCTAAGGTTTTCAATAAGAATGGCCGAAAATTTTTTTTTTTAATTCAATTCCATCAATCTAAATTGAATACAAACATTCAAATCTAATTGGCTGAATTTGAATTTTTTTTTAATAATTTTCCTGGGTACATCTTTGGTTGAAGCAAGGCAGCGATTGCCAATACACGTGGGATTCACCCTAAAAGTTCCTTTCTTAGCTTAGATTTAAAAATTCCGTGAAATACTTGCCACATTTAGACTTAAAAATAGCATTGGCATCGCTATCTCAGTCTGACCGGCATCCTTACTGAAAGACGCAGTACTTTCTGTAAGAGAAATATTTCTATCCCTTTCATTTGAAAAGATTGTCAAAATAAGTGAAGGGTAATAAATGTCTCACCTCGAATAGTTCATTTGCTACCGAAGCAAATTCGCTGTAGCGATTAACTTCAATACGATTTACCATCCCATTGAACAACATTACATGTTTCTCAAGGATGTCACAAACACAAGAACAGAGGGTTTCTAATACATCATCCCGTTGGTCCGGTGGACATCTTTTATGAAACGCTACTTCCTGAATTACCAATCTCGCTAATTCTTCACCTGTAACAATAGAGAAACATAACACCAACAGGCTTTCGCATTTATCTGACTCATNTGATCACGATCAGAATTCATAGCGGAGGTATATTCAACAAATTTTCTAAGGTTTTCAATAAGAATGGCCGAAAAATTTTTTTTTTAATTCAATTCCATCAATCTAAATTGAATACAAACATTCAAATCTAATTGGCTGAATTTGAATTTTTTTAAAATAATTTTCCTGGGGACATCTTTGGTTGAAGCAAGGCAGCGATTGCCAATACACGTGGGATTCACCCTAAAAGTTCCTTTCTTAGCTTAGATTTAAAAATTCCGTGAAATACTTGCCACATTTAGACTTAAAAATAGCATTGGCATCGCTATCTCAGTCTGACCGGCATCCTTACTGAAAGACGCAGTACTTTCTGTAAGAGAAATATTTCTATCCCTTTCATTTGAAAAGATTGTCAAAATAAGTGAAGGGTAATAAATGTCTCACCTCGAATAGTTCATTTGCTACCGAAGCAAATTCGCTGTAGCGATTAACTTCAATACGATTTACCATCCCATTGAACAACATTACATGTTTCTCAAGGATGTCACAAACGCAAGAACAGAGGGTTTCTAATACATCATCCCGTTGGTCCGGTGGACATCTTTTATGAAACGCTACTTCCTGAATTACTAATCTCGCTAATTCTTCACCTGTAACAATAGAGAAACATAACACCAACAGGCTTTCGCATTTATCTGACTCATNTAATCTCGCTAATTCTTCACCTGTAACAATAGAGAAACATAACACCAACAGGCTTTCGCATTTATCTGACTCATAATTAGTTCTTTCTTTGTCTTACCTCTGACTATTGTTTGATCTAAGTCTGTGTCGTCAGCTTCTGTCTGTTGCTGCATGTCCACAAGACTGTCTACCTCGTCGTACGTAGGACATCTACTAGTTGACAGAGACGAACCCATTACTTTATAGTTCCACTACGTCAGTGACGACAAAGGTTCGTTTCTCCACTTAATTTTTAATTCTCTGTGTCCTTTATAAAGGATAACGTATGAAGTTGGAAAATATTCACTAGCCTGGAGGACTTTACATACCACCCACTCGCACTCTGGACCCGTCGGAGGAAATACCAACTGGGACGGGATTTCTCACAAGTCCAGAAAAAAACATGAAATATTCCATCCCAAACGACCTTGGTAAACTACGTGTTTATAGGACGTGTTTTTTCTGGCTGTGCCCAAAGAGTAATTTTTCAGTTAAATTTTTTTTTGGTGTATAGTTTCATAGCAGAGATTGTTATAGCAGAGATTNCCCAAAGAGTAATTTTTCAGTTAAATTTTTTTTTGGTGTATAGTTTCATAGCAGAGATTGTTATAGCAGAGATTGTTGAAACTTTCTTTTAAGCCAATCTTCAACGTATTTTGAAATTATGCGTATATTTTGAACAAAAAGTTTGGCAAGGGTAATGGGTATGTATGTATAATGTTTGTGAAAATGCGAAAAATAAATCTCGGCCGGGTCGGGAATTATCGCAACTGACATAGGCAACGGCAAAAAAAAATTTTTTTTCGAACAACAGTAAAATATTAACAACTGTTTACAATAATTAAAATATTTTTCGTTGTAAGTATTTAAAACAAATTATATTAAAAGTCAGATTAANCCCAAAGAGTAATTTTTCAGTTAAATTTTTTTTTGGTGTATAGTTTCATAGCAGAGATTGTTATAGCAGAGATTATTGAAACTTTCTTTTAAGCCAATCTTCAACGTATTTTGAAATTATGTGTATATTTTGAACAAAAAGTTTGGCAAGGGTAATGGGTATGTATGTATAATGTTGGTGAAAATGCGAAAAATAAATCTCGGCCGGGTCGGGAATTATCGCAACTGACATAGGCAACGGCAAAAAAAATTTTTTTTTTCGAACAACAGTAAAATATTACAACTGTTTACAATAATTAAAATATTTTTCGTTGTAAGTATTTAAAACAAATTATATTAAAAGTCAGATTAAAAGTAGGAGAATGGAGTTAAAAGTTAAATCATAAATTCATGCTATCGCACTGGGCTCACAATCTCCACGTCCAAACCAAATTAAAATTAAACCGGTAAATATTGATTTTTAATCTTCTTGGAGCATGACGGCTTTGACTTGAGAGACGCAGTATCATTTGCGCCTAATTTCATTAAGTCGGTTTTGTACTATCTTACAGAATTTTTACATGCTTATTACATTACTCCACAAAGCTTCCTGACAATTGTGACAACTAATGTAGCGGGGACTTCTCCCGGCTGAGAATAACTTTTCCTGCACTCGAAAAAATTTGTAAAAAATTGGAACAGGAAAAATACCAACCCGCCCTTTTGGGCCGGGAGTTTTCCCGAATGGACCAGACTGTCCAAATAGTAGTCAGAGAGTCAGCCTTAAACTTTCCATTCATTAGTGTTCTCACAATAATGCAATACAGTTCACGATCCCAAATGCACAATGTGAATAAAATGGAGTTTAAGAGAGGGATACATGATACCTCAGAAATAAAATAAAAAAACTAGTGTTCCACACGGCTCAGGTTTAGGTGTGAGCCAGAGCCAATGGCTCAGGTTTAGGTGTGAGCCAGAGCCAATGGCTCAGGTTTAGGTGTGAGCCAGAGCCAATGGCTCAGGTTTAGGTGTGAGCCAGAGCCAAAGGCTCAGGTTTAGGTGTGAGCCAGAGCCAATGGCTCAGGTTTAGGTGTGAGCCAGAGCCAATGGCTCAGGTTTAGGTGTGAGCCAGAGCCAATGGCTCAGGCTGACAGTGAGCCAGCTCATGAGCCATGGCTCAGGCCCCCAAAATTTGTTGAGCTGGCTCATGAGCCAGAGCCATGGCTCATGGCTCAACACAAATTAAAATTTTGAAAAACATATTTTCAACAAAAATCTTTATTTCATTCGGTTTGCTAGACTAACCACATAAAAGTTAAAAATAATTAATTTACTTGCAGTGGTTGCATTGATATTTCTTTTGGCCAATGTTCATTCCAAAGTGACCATAAATGGACTATAATTTTCTTCCTTTATTGCTTATGCTGGAATTACAACTTTCTTCGGTAGTTTGTCTATACATGGTTTAACTATTTCCCTCAGGATCCACAATCTCGCAGTTGCTGTCACTATCACTAATATTAATTTTTGATGTCCAGTCATTAATATTAAGAAAACACAAATAAATAGAACACAAGTTACACTGAAATCCATAGGTGTAGAGAAATGTCGTGAGAAATGTCAGATGGATTGGAATTTCGACAATGTGTCGACTCAGAAAATGAAGAATCTGTGTTCAGTCAAGTTGGATACACTAGAAGTAGCAGTTCTGCTGCTAGAAATAGGGGACGCTTTATGTAGGAGCTCTGATGCTAAAAGTAGTGTAACTGCTACATCTAGGAGCTGCTGCTAGATCTACGAGCTTGAACTCCTAGATATATTAACTGCTTGAGCCCCAAGATTTAGCAGCTCTTCTAAATTCAATAATTTTTATAAATTCAGGTATTAAGTATTCGTGATTGAGTTTTATCTCAGCAATACAAGATTACATGATCAGGCATCGAATGCAACAAAAATTAGTGAAAAATTATAATTTACAGACACATTTATTGAATAACTTAAACCTTCCACGATGAATTTTTTTTTTGGCATGGTGAAAAGTTCCTAAATTTGTTTTACTATCGATTAAAAATAGTACCCAAATAGATCAAGACCAGATATGTTCGAGCTTTGAATATAAATTTGATGCTACTAGATATAGGGGCTCCAAGACGCTACATTTAGGAGCAGCTGCTAGATTTAGCAGCTTAGCTTCTAAACGCAGGAGGTCAGCCCCGCCCCTAGCCCTATATCTAGTGGCTGAGCTGCTAAATCTAGCAGTCCGACCCCAGATCCAGCAGCAGAGTTGCTACTCATCGTGTATACAACTTGACTGGTGTTGTGAAAAAACACGATTTCTTTACTGACTTCTGCAGAAGCTAATGAGCTATTGAGCCATGTGGTTGAGCTGGTTCATGATCCATGACCCTGGCTCAAAATTATTATATAAGCCACAGCCATGGTCTGGCTCTGGCTCAAAAAATTTTGTGAGCCAAGTCATGCGGAACACTAGATAAAACAGATAAGTTACCAACAGATGGGCAACTCCACTTCCCAACAAAATTTTTCAAAGCTAGACAGACATGATTCGCATGATAACTAAACCTGTGACCCAACTAAATACAACATTGAGTGTTCTCTCTGATTAGTTTTAAGTTGTATTTTAATCACCTTGTCCCATTTTATTTAAATTCTTAAATGAAGACGAACTTCTTATTATTGAAACTATGTCGACAGATGGAGTTTTATTTTACCTTCTTGATCGTTGCAGTAGGATTGGATGAACTTCCTAATATCTTCCTTCGTTGAGCAAACATGTGGAAATAGAGTTGTGGGAAAACTAGAAAGAGATATGGAATTTAAATTATAAAGCCGTGATTGATGGATAGGGAAGAAAGTGTGTTTCATAAATTTAACTTAAAGTTCAAAATCATGAAATTATATTTAAATTCCATTACCAATTTTCAGAAATTCGAAATTCATATTTACATTTTTTTTAATGGAAAAATGATTTTGTCAGTCTTGCTTTCTTCCACTACCAGTTTCAATTTGAATTCAATAATAATGATCGTTTTTCTTAGTAGACTCGACTTACTTGGAATATAGGTGAGCATTATTCCAATTAAAAAGATCTGGTAATCGAAGGTCATGTTGAAAGCATTTGGTAACTGGAACGTGAGAATATTGTTCTCCCTGACATAGAAGAGTGCAAAGTAAAGACAACTTAGCTCTCCTGTAACGCCAATTGGGTAAAGTCCAATAAACAGTGTGTACCTGTCCGATAAAGAGTCAGAAACAAGGACTTAATAAACATTCATTAGGATAAGCATTAGTTAAGAAATACCGGATCCATTTAATAAGTGATGAGAGTCCAACTAAATACAGAACATAGTATTCATAACGAATGATTTCAGTGATCGTCCATGCGAACAAGAGCAACGGAAACCCAAAACACGTTTGTGATGGAGGGCTCATATGTAGGATACCCCATAGAGCAAAGACACGTGAAGAAACTTGGAAAAATGTAAGGAATAAATTGGATGGAACAATTCCAACAATTGTATGAACAACCTGCAGTAACAATGAAATAATTAGGAAAAGATTTGCCAGAATTCTGAAATAGTAAAACAAGCTTAACACGAAATAGCAATTTACCTCTAATATAGCTGCCGTTTGAAAAATTTTTAACGGGAATTCAACTTTGTCCCAAAGTGTAGAGTAGTCTGAGTAGTTTTTGATACTTAAAAGGAAAATATAAGACCAACCGATAGCAAGAAGTCCATTGTAAAAAAGTAAATAGCCAGTCACTAGTGGATTATTCTTTGGAGCCATTTCAATAATTTTCTTCGGGAGTTACAGCGTATTTTGACCACTTTGATTGTTCACGTGGAACGACAGTCGGTCTTAAATCTTGGGATGAAGTTGTTCCAAAATTTTTGGTTTCAGAAGATTCTTGAATGGATGTATCGTGCTTTTGATGGTTTTGGTCCTCTTCATCAAATTCCACTTCGAAATTTGAATATTCTTGACTCTGAGTTAAAATTTTCAATTCCTCGTATTCACCTCGAGCAAGATTCAACTTTTGTACAATATAGCGACACTCGGCTCCGGTACCTTCCCCGTAAACCTAGTGAAAGTAATAATCATGTTTAGATTTACAATAATTTAATTTTAAAATATCATTTTGTGAGACCATTCATTGCTTACCTGCAACAATGTCTGTTTCGTGTTACAAAGTTTACAGTTCCACTTATTCGACGCACGTTTAACAATGTGATTCTGAAATAAATATAAAATAAGTGAGCGGATCAGAAAAGAAAAGACAAACATGTTAAAATAAAATTAACCATAAGTTTAAGACCCCCCTCTCTCCTTTACCCAACCGGTTTTATTTCCTCAACCTTATGAGGGCGCATGAAGACTGTTATATCATAGATGTTATACAATCATGTTATAACATAGAATATAAAACTTTATCCTTTTGGTTACATCAGTANTGTTATATCATAGATGTTATACAATCATGTTATAACATAGAATATAAAACTTTATCCTTTTGGTTACATCAGTAAAGCACATTTGGCTGATTAGAATCGCATCTTCGAATCAGCATCTTCGAAATAAGGTTTAGGTTATTAAGCTTAGGATACAAAGGCAGTAGGTGTTAATGTTTAGGTCTGCTACTATCCGGGGACAATCNATGTTTAGGTCTGCTACTATCCGGGGACAATCCTTTACTACTTCGACCACAAGCAATCTCCATTCGCCCTGTGCCCTACCTGCATATTGATCTAAATCCACAGTTCTCACATATTTTCTTTCCAATAACTGATTTCCTTGTGATTTAAATTAAAAATTAAACAAACTTTTAGTTAAATCGGCTATCGACAACATGGATGAGATGAATCATGTTGATGATGCAGACGAACAATCAACCACTGTACTGTGGGTCTTACCTGAAATTGTTTGCATTGAACACATTTGAGCACGTGAAATGTTTGAGACATAACTCATTTGATTACTTCAATCGTTTCTTTACCTTATTTTTTTGGAAGATTTCCAAGTAATAAAATAAGAATCACACATGAGTTAATGACACAACTCACCCCCTTCGAGGATAACCAACGAATAGTGATCTAGATCTAAGCGACCAGTCAGTCAGTGCTCTCACACAAAGATTTGAAGTTGAAGTAAGACTCCGGTTGCGACTTGTTAGCCACCTTTAGTGGAAATTGCAATAAACCGTTGATTGTAAACTGCTCATACAGTCCTACCGGACAGTAGTGGGGTGGGGTGAAGTTGCAGCTTACGTTTAGAATGGGCTTAAGTTACACTAACTTTTCCTACATGCGGCTGCAATTTGCAACCGGTTTCTTACTTCAACCAATTTGATGAATAAAATAAACCTTCAGGCACACGACTTAACACTTTAGAATTTACTAACTTGTGCCTGATCCAAACTTGCCTTTCTCCTATTGTGCTCTTAGGGAAAATACGGTGCGATTATGATTATTATTGTTCTTAAACAAATTGCCAATGAATGGAAAATGAGTAGGTAACCAAGGTCACGACGACGGTATGAATGACAGTCCAATTTCTTCACTTTCGGTTTTTTTAAACTGAAGCGGGAGATTCAAAAATATAATATCGATAACAAGCACATGTTAACACTTAACTTAACTTAAGACCGAACCACACTTGTAACTCAACTCGAAATCGAATATCTCAAATTTAAATCACTCGATATCGAAATTTAAATTTAAATATCGATTTCGATAGTCAGAAGTTTTGAATTTTGAGTTTGATTTCGATATAGAGACTCCTGATATTATGAATTTTGATTTTCAAAATAAGTACCAAAACTAATGTATTTTATAAAAATTATTTCATTTTTATTTGTACATACTTCTAATTTAGCTCGAATTCTAACGCTTAAAATTTTGATCACCCAAACTCATAATCTAAATCTAAATTTATTTTTCGATATCAATAAAAATTTTGATGACCTGAAATTTCATAGATTTTTATTTCAATATTGAAAAACTTATAATAATTATATTCCAATTAAATGTGTTTCTAAGTCCTTTGGTTACGTTTTGAGTTAGAAAATAAGTGGTAATTTTGCATGTGCTCTGCATTTAGATATTGTTTTGTTGAGGTTTCTGCGTGCCTCGTGATACGAAAATTGGAGTAGTCAAATGAAGTTACATGTTTCGCCAATCATACGGTTTGTTCTAAACTCATTTAAAAATATAATTTCTATCTACTTAAGAGCCTTTCAAAATTGCCCTTATCTTTATTGGACGAGCTCCAATTTNTTTAAAAATATAATTTCTATCTACTTAAGAGCCTTTCAAAATTGCCCTTATCTTTATTGGACGAGCTCCAATTTTTTTGTATATAAGATATTGAGTTCGTTGAGTTCGTTGAGTTTGCGAAACTAAATAACTAATAGACTAGAGATTTATAATTATTATTTATAATTATAAATCAAAATTGCAGCTGAAATCCATAATTATTCAGTTGCGATGTTGATGTCGTACTTCTTCAAAGTCATGAATTTCTACTTTGATTTCGAATGGCTAATGTTCACATTCGATTTCGATTGCAAGTTTAAAATTTTAGGAGTGTTAAATTTCGATTTCAATTTCGATTGAAATCTGAATTTTGATTTTTACTAGTTATAACTGTGGAGTGAAGACAGGATTCATTTGTTTTGTCTTGATTGCGTGTGTGTTGCTCTTTCTTACTCGTGCTCTTTGCATTAAAAATAATACTGCAATCGACTGGGAGTAGGTCACTGGGTACTGGGATACTGGGATACTTCCAAGCCGGGTTAGATTGATCTTAAAATATAATTACTCGTTTTTAATAAAATTATTGGAATGTTTGTTTATTTCACAGAACAAGCACGATGAAAGTCAAAGTCCTATCACGTAATCCTGATAAGTACATACGGGAAACGAAATTTGATTTACATAAACTCCCCAGGAACTATGACCCAGCACTTCACCCTTTTGAGACGGCAAGAGAATACACCAGAGCACTAAATGCGGTCAAATTGGAGAGAGTCTTCGCTAAACCATTTTTAGCAGCATTAGATGGCCATTCAGATGTGGTTTCATGCCTTGGAAAGCATCCAACCCAACTTTCTTGGTTATATTCTGGAGCCGCTGACGGAATGGTAAGTAATGCATATGGAAGGTAAAACTTTTGATAAATACTTATGGAATTGTGTAATTATTTTACAGATTAAAATATGGAATATTCCTTCACGAAAGTGCGTTCAGACAATGCAAGCTCATGAAGGATATGTTCGTGGAATGACTTTTACTCAAGATCCAGAAACCTTCATTTCAGTAGGAGATGATAAGAATATTAGGTTTTGGTCTGCATTGCCATCAGAATCAGAAGAGCCTATTGGTGGGGAAGCAATCCCAGTTACGGCGAAGCACAATATCGTTACTAAGGTAGAGCATATGCGTTAGTTACACACAGATAATATACTGAAGGAATAAAATGTTATTGTAGTATTTTTTTATGTTTCCAGTATATGTTAGCCAGTGTGAGTCACCATGCGAAGAAATCGTTATATGCAACGGGTGGAGATTCATGCCTCGTTTGGGAGGCTCAGAGAAACGAACCTCTCCATAAATATGACTGGGGAGTTGACTCACTAAATTGTGTTCGATTTAATCAATCTCAAACCAATGTCCTCAGTAATTTCCCATACTGCTTAAATTATATCAAGCATATAATTAATTGATATTTTGTTCTTACCGTCAGGTGCGTGTGCAAGTGATAATAGTATTATGCTATACGACATTCGGGGTAATAGTCCGATTCGGAAAGTCGTACTAAGTCTCCGAGCAAATGTCCTTGAATGGAATCCTATGGAGCCTTTTGTTTTTGTAGTTGGAAGCGAAGATTACAAGTATGTCATTCTATTCCAGTAGAAAGAATCATCATCTAATATAACAAATTTTATATTTCAGTTGCTATGCCTTTGACATGAGAAGATTAAAGATCCCACTGAATATATTCAAGGATCATGTGAGTGCTGTTATTGACCTCGATTTCAATCCAACTGGAAAAGAATTTGTAACCGGAAGCTATGATAAAACCATTCGAATTTATGAAACTGACAAAGTAAATATTAGCCTACAATTTCCAGTTTTCTAGAAACCCTAAATTGTTTTAAAGTACTAATTAATCAAAAATCATTCCAAATCTTAGGGACATTCTAGAGAAGTATACCATACAAAAAGAATGCAGAGACTAACATCTGTTCTGTGGACAAAGGATAGCAAGTATATAATATCTGGTTCTGATGAAATGAATATTCGAATTTGGAAAGCCAAAGCTTGGGAAAAGCTTGGTGTGGTAAGGCTTAAAAAAATTAATAGAATACAAGAGCTTAGTATATAATCGTAATTTTCATTTTGTAAAATTATCTTCATCTTCCTATGTAGCTAAAAACCAAAGAGCGTGAAGCTTTCAATTATAATGACTCATTGAAGGAGAAATTCGGAAGCTTTCCACAGATAAAGAGAATACTCCGACATCGACATGTTCCCAAGCATGTCTACCTTGCAAAACAAGAACATCGAATTATTCAGGATTCGAAACAGAGAAAGTATGTATATTGGATTTTTTTTTATGTCATTCAAATATAAAATAATTATTAATTACGATACACAATTCTTCTTTTAGGGAAGGGAATCGTCGAACACATTCAAAACCAGGAGCAGTTCCGTTTGTCTCTACAAGAACGAAGAATATTGTGTCCGAAGAGCAATGAGGTACTGGAAAATAATCGCGCTGATAATAATATGATTTATGTTTACTACATAAAATTAAAAACATTTTCAAAATTTAATTTACGACGATACGATTGGACAGCGCTGTTGCTCTAAAGTTGTCACTCGCAATTTGTTATCTTATACGGCATTGTAAAATGGTAAAGATCTCATTTAAGCGACTCATTCAGTAACGGAGCTAGGAGGCGCGAAATTTGCAAATTTATAAGCAAAAAAAAAAGTCGGGACATTTCAATTAACCTTATTTGTCAATGTGAATTGGGTTATTGACATTGAGATTATAATAAAAAATATTTTTGACTTTCACTTCACACTTGAAGTTTAAGTTTGAACAACTAACACCTAAGTTCCCTAAAGTTAACTAAACTGTATCCTCATCTTATTTCTATGTCTCAAATTCTGTTCTCCAGAAACAAAATGTCTAAATTTTTAACTTCTTTCCGGTTCTTCCAAATGTCTGCATCTCCGTTACGTCAAGGTGAACCTGGGCCAGGTTCAGGAAATACTAACATTACTAAACCAAATCCTACGGTATCTACAAACGCTAACTTTATGCCAGGTACAGTAGTTATTTATAAACATCAAACTCGCTGGTTGAACTAAATTGGAACAAATTTTTTATAGGTTTTCAAAAAGTCGTCCCAAGCATTTTGGATAGACAGTTTCTTATTTGGTCTGGTCATTATAAATACAAGAGTGAAATCCCTACGGCTTTAGAGTATGTCGAATCTTAAATATCATTATTATATGTAGTTAAAGTAATAATTGAACTGGTGGGATTTAATTTAGTAATTTTTCATTCCAGTGATGATTAATTTACTTTTATGTTAAAGGAAAGAAGTTATCGACAAAGCTAGAAGTTGGGCAAGAATCCGAATTAATTTAGGATTTATGGCAGTTGCTGTGGTTGGATCTATCATATCGATATATTTAGGAAAGCAAGCTGCAAAAAGAGGAGATACCATGGAAACCAGGAATATTGAATGGCATCGAAAAATTAATGAACAATACAAATTGGAGCAAGAGGCATTAAAGAAATCGCAAACTTGAATATAAGTTGTCTTCCGTAATTGAATTACTAATTAAGATGGTATCACCCCATAATATCCTGAATTATAATTTCTTGAAATAGTTATCAATTATTAAACTTCGCAGTGTATATATGCAAATTTATTGAACACAATTTATTTCCATTTTAACCATTCCAAAATTCAAACATAAGCCTGGAAATTTAAACAGTGACAGGCAGTTTTTAATTTTTTAATTATCAATAATTTCTCTNCTTTTTAACCATTCCAAAATAACAAACTGGTTCAAATTCAAACATAAGCCTGGAAATTTAAACAGTGACAGGCAGTTTTTAATTTTTTAATTATCAATAATTTCTCTAGGACCCATAAGGCACAGGTGAGCTTGAGATGTGGATCGGAGAATTGACTACTTAGAAAATGAACCATTTTTTGTAGTCAATTGATTTCTTATTAGATTGACTATATATGACATTTTATTTTTGGACTATGCTTGTGGTGGCTTATAAAATCCCCGACATCGTTCATGATACAGCTTTAGAGTTCTTCCACGTATTACTTCTTCCACATTTACTTCTGTTTGCAGCTCACGTAGCTACGGATTAGCATGATATATATACCAAAATTAGCTGGCCGTCTTGGGAGATGACATTTAAGGTTAATTTAATTATTATAAATAATACTTCCAATTAATTTATCTTTACCTTGCTTTGTTCTTTCCGAAGTCTTTTAAGAATCTGTATATCATTTCGATTGACATCTCGTTCTTCCCTAAATTTTTGAACATTACTGATTGTTGAATTTATACAACTTTGAAGTATAGTGTCTCTTCTAGTATGATTTCCGACTAGTTGAGTGAATAAGTCTTTACAAGTTGCAGTTGCATCAACTTTGGAAGCAAAGGATTCTGTTGGAATTGATGTATTCAGCGAATGGGCAATTTTGTCATCCAAGACCCTCATCTTTTTGAGCATATCCTGGACAGTTGTATGAAATAGGATGTAATGAATATAAATACTTGAGTACTAAAGAGGTAATTTTACTTAGAATTAACAATTAAATTACTTACCAAGAATTCACTAATGTCATCGCAAGGTGATGTTGAGTGAGTCGTCGACATTGACATACTTTAAGGTTAATGACCTTGGAAAGTTTAAGCGACGGAGCTTTTCAACTCCTTCTATACCCTCCAAATTCAAACTTTTTGATTGTTGAAGAATTTTAACAATGATTTTAACAAAAACAATCATCCACGTTTGAAATTTTGCTCCACCGGTTTCAAAATTTGGCGGGCTTTGTTCAAATTAGAATTTTGGGGTAATAAGGGAAACTTTCTAAATTCGGAAATGTTCATTATTGTAAAAATTGTTGATTTAATTGTAATTCTCAAAAAATCTTAATTAATTAGAAATTAAATTTTCAATTTTTTTAAATAATAGTGCAAGCGTTTGTTGTGAAAGTGAAAGATAACGAAATTTTAAATAATATCCTCAAGTTGCATTGTAATATAAACCGAGTTTCTGCCCGACTACGCATGGTGTTCGTGTGTACATATTTTATTTACAAAAAAAAAAATTTTATAAATTTTTGCAAATCATTTCATTGTTCATTTATTTCTGATTTTAATTGAATTATTCAATAAAAGAAAATTGAATTTAAAGTTTCGCTTTTAAGTACTGCAAAATGNAACATATTTTATTTACAAAAAAAAAATTTTTATAAATTTTTGCAAATCATTTCATTGTTCATTTATTTCATTTCTGATTTTAATTGAATTATTCAATAAAAGAAAATTGAATTTAAAGTTTCGCTTTTAAGTACTGCAAAATGAGTTGCGAAATTCATCCTGGTGGTTTCTCCTTCGCAAACATCACCAGGTAATCAATGAATCATTGATGTTTTCAAATTTAGCCGAAATCTGGCTACAGCAACAAACCTTATCATCCTTAGTATGTAAAATATAACCTGTCAATATTATTTTGTAGGAATGCTAACCTGGAATCTATGGGATTTGTTGCTCCAAAAGCATTAAAAACCGGAACCACAATTGTTGGAGTAACAATTGCTGACGGTGTTGTACTAGGAGCAGATACTAGGGCTACTGCTGGTGACATCGTTGCTGATAAGAACTCTGAAAAGATTCATCGTCTTGCCAGAAAGATTTAGTAAATTTTAATCAAAATATTATAATTAAGGTTTGATTTATAAAAATTTTATTTTGTTGGACATACAGCTGTTGTGGAGCAGGTACAGCTGCAGATACGGAAATGACTACTCGATCAATTGAATCACAATTGGAACTTTTAAGGTTGAGCACAGGACAAGAAGTACGAGTCGTGGCTGCTGATCGTTTGCTCAAACAATTCCTTTTTCGTTATCAGGTTGGTTCTAATATATTCAAATTAATAATCTAAATAATATTCAACTCAGTATGGGAACGTCTACAGGGTCACATTGGAGCAGCACTTATCATAGGTGGCGTTGATAAACTTGGCCCACATATTTACTGTATCTATCCTCATGGATCATCAGAACAACTTCCTTATGCTACAATGGGCTCTGGGTCGTTGGCAGCGATGGCTGTTATCGAAACTGGATGGCGTCCAAATATGACCGTGAGTATACATTTCTTTAGAAATTTGATTTTAATTTGGATAGTCAAATCATATCTGTCGCTGTCGCCGACCAAAATAGGATCATTAATTATTCTTATCACAGGAGGCTGAAGGAATGAAACTTGTCCGTGATGCTATTCATGCTGGAATTACTAATGATTTAGGATCTGGAAGCAGCGTGGATGTTTATGTTATCAAAAAGGAAGTAGCGGATGTGAGAATTCATAGACCTTATGAAGAAGTTGGAATAAAAGGAGTGAGGTAAGCAATCATGAGGATAAAGCTAAGAGTTATGCTTTCAACGTGAATAATTTAATATATTGTTATACACAGACAAGGTGATTATACATTCTCACGTGGAACTACAGCAGTAATCAAAACAGAAATAATTCCAATCACCGTCGAGAATGAAGAAATTACTCAAATGGAAACTGATTAGTTTTGGAGATATGGGAACACAACAGTTAAGTTTCTATATTTAATTTTATAGGATCGATATAGATCCTTATAACCTAAATTGAAATGTTTTTCTGTCCATTTTCATATCTAATGAATAGTAGACATCAAAAAAAAAAAAAAATTTTTTTTCTTCTTTTGGCTAATTAGGCTTTCGGCAAGAAATGAAAATAATAACGCATTTCAAATGAACAATTTTAACATCAATGCATAAGATCAGTCCATTTCCAACACATTTTCTGTATCAATGAAGTTTCCATATCTTCAACTTCTCACCGCATAATACCGTAACGCAAATTTTAAACCCAGTTTTACCATGTTTGAACAGCTAAGGCTATCCTACCATTGTAGAATATCACAATGGTTATCCTCACGCTCTGCACTATGACAACGAAGGTAATCTACTATACTCATGGTTCAAGTTATTTGAAAATGTGAAGGTTGATGGGTAGAAAGGAAGTCGTTTCAAATCAGATCCAAGAAGAGTTATTCTTAGCTCTAAGAAATGGAATTGAGAAGATACTAACATTACGAAAGAACGATATTCCTCTGATTTGACACACTCAGTTTTCGGATTCGGATCTGTGATAGTCACTTTTATCTTATTTCAACTCAAACAAAAAGTTCAATCTTTATTTTATTTACCAACGCCGCAATTGAAAACTCAGAGTTGAAGTGATCTTAGGATACTATTTCCGGTAAAATGATCCTGGTTGGATCAGAATTGAGAAATATCTTGGCAAATTTTGTGTAAAACGGCAACGCTTCCGCAGGTAATCTACAAAATACATCTTTATTGAATACAGACTAGTTGGTATATTTTTCTTCGTAACGCATTACGCTTCTCTAGACATTAGAGAAACTTCTGTCGTGAAGCGTAAAGTTAGAAATATCAACTTAATGGATTTTTGGATATTAGCGATGTTCTGCATTATCATGGGAATTGGCAAATCTCCATATTATAATAAACCAATTCAGGATCAGGAATGTAGAAACTGTGTCACCGACCAGTCTCCAGGCGATACGGCTTGTCACTTTACCAACCACTATAAATAAATCATACTTTATTTGCTCCAATTGATTCCACCAATCGGTAGAGACTTAAAAATAAGTATATATATCCTTAATACCTGTTGAAAACTCAGAGTTTAGTTGTTTTCTGATACTCTGACACAGTCTGGCATTTCGATGCCATACATCACGGCCAAAGTTGTAGCTGATACCAAGCCAATTACTGTCATTGTACCCAATAAAACTTTCTTCATGGTTCCTCCCTAAAGAAAATGTATCAAATGTTTCCAATTTAAAAATAAAATAATAATAATAATGAAAAAAATTTTTCTTTCTAACAAATATAAAACATACTGGTGCTACTGGCTCGACTTCTGTTACTGGAGCTGGTTCAAGTCCACTCAATGCGTAGACACGAGAGGCTTCGGCTCCTTGAATATAATCTACATAGCAGATTTGATACTAAAAAATCAAAAGAATTTATTACATAATTAGTCTTTAAATTAGGTTAATTATGTTATGTTGAGACAAGTCTCAAACTTACGGATGTGATCAGGTGAATCACAAAGTAGATGACGATCCAACTAATTAGAATTGGTCGGGTTGCACATGGGAGGCCATGACGAATCTGTCTACTCAAGTAGATAATTGTATCTAAAATAATATTAAAAAAAGTGGATTAAGTTTATTCTAAAATGATTGGAATCACAACAGTTTACAACATGACAGGAAGAATATAAGATGGCCGAGGATGGAGTGTATTCGACAGATCCAAGGTGCGACAGAGTGTCGACAAATGTAGACTACAATCCCAAATGTTAATTGAAATAGTACCAAGAAACACAATACTACTGCGCAGATGTTATGATGATTCCAACCATTCTTTCCAATATTTCCATTGATTGGGATCATTATTAGAATCATGGCTGATAGTGTAAGGCCAACAACGATACCGTTCAAAATCACGTGTACCTGAGACATCCAATTGGAAGCATTTATTATTAGATTCGAAAATACTCCCTAGAAGGGCTATTACTAAACTGCGCAGTCCGTATCTTAAAGTGCGCAAAATATTACGTGAAAAGTCACAATAGATTACCATTTTTGAACCTAAATGTTAAACAGTTGTTAGGCTGCACTAAATTTCTTTTTAGGTTCAAAAAATGGCCATCTGGATTCAAAAAATGAATGCGCAGTGTGAAAAAAGCTGCGCAATGGTTATTTTTTGTTCCAAAAACGTCAAAAATATATCACTTACACCAAACCAGATACTGAAGTTAAGTATGTACGTTTCAGTGTATGAGTCCTTTAAGTATCGCATCATGAATGTAGATACTGGTAAAATAAAAATCCAAGCAAATAGTACACTAATTCCATGTAGTTTCTCTAACATTTTCCCCAATCTTGTTTCCTGAATGAGACAAAAACGTATCTATCGAAAATTGTTAAGGTTATAGAAGAAACCTAACTAGGTTGTTAGGCTGTCATAGAAGAAAGCTTAAATTTACGCCGGTTTCTGCCATCAGCATACGCATTTCAGGTGACACAGAGGTACCCAAGTCATGATACCCAATGGAAACCTTGTTATCTAAGGTTATTTATAAAAAAATAATTAGTTCTGAATCTAAATAATAATAAAATATTATTTTTTTTTTACCATTTACTGAATTCCCTCTAGCCAACTGTAAGTAAAATTTGTCCTTGTCCAAATTAAAAT
The DNA here is from genome assembly GCA_002738285.1 of Holacanthella duospinosa. Classification (NCBI taxonomy): domain Eukaryota; kingdom Metazoa; phylum Arthropoda; class Collembola; order Poduromorpha; family Neanuridae; genus Holacanthella; species Holacanthella duospinosa. The sequence goes on along the minus strand of NIPM01000245.1, from coordinate 249,323 downwards.
TGAATATACTTGTTCCAGTATTTATACTTGTAACTTTCTTCAATTGAAAATTACAATAGAGCCATTCCCCGTTGTAGCTACCCGTCACATAGCTAATTGCTGAATGGTCTTTCTAGTATCAAAAAAAATTTTTTTAGCAAAAAATTTTTCATACACAATTTAATAAGAAAAAATTTTTAATCAACTCTTACCAGTCGAGTATTCGTCCGTTCTTCGGTACGATCGTCGTCAGCAATATTAAAAGACCGATAAATCTTAATATTTTCATTGTTTTCGACTTGACATTCAAACACACTATCATTTCCCTAGAGAAAAAAAATACATAATACTGGTTGAAAATCCTTTGAGTATACTTTATAATATCCTTAACTTATTATATTTCTTTGTTACCATAAGTTTATCATCAGAAAGTCCTAAAGCAATATACTTTGATGTTCGTCCTAATAGTTCAATAATAACACCGTTCATGTCAAGTGTCGGTTGATATGATACAACTGCTTGACAAGATCGTTTAGTGATACAATTTTTTGTATCTCCAAAACAACCTTTCCCATCATTACAATCTTGGTAGAATCCTTTAATATTAAAAGTATCAAGCACTTTTCCCTTAAATTTAATAAAAAAAAAAAAATTAGTTGATTAATTTAACCAAAGTTATAAATTGTCAAATTTGATACTAAATTTTGTAGCTTACTTCACTCTTTCGAACCTCAAGGTTACTACTATCTTCTATTTCTTTCGGAATGTAAAAATCCGAATTTGATCCTGGATTTGTTGGTCCTTTGATTGGTTCAAATTTAATCCTATTATTTTCAAATAAAGCAAGTTGAGAAGGTCGTCTTGGAGGAATGGAAGTTATATCTCCAGATGCACTTGTTGAATCCATCGAAGTGTTAAAATTAGTTGAAGTACTACTATTATCATCAGCAATAGCCATTCCAGGTACTTTTACATCCGCTAAATTTGAAACAAAAAGAAACAACCCCGAAGGTTATCATTAGTATCAACAATGGTAGAAGTAAAAAGTGAAAATAATAGCAACTAAGAAAATCATAAACTTGATTTGACTTTTACCTATTCCTTGGGTCTTGTTCGCTGCTGATTGGTTGAGGTTCAAATCCATGATATTTGCTCTCCTGCCCTCCATTTTTAAATCTGTTGTGTCTGATAAACGTCTCAAGTTGACATTTTTCATAATATTGTTTCCAATGTCAAATAAATCAGTTGGGATTTCTTTACGATTTTCATTTTGATGTGGCACTATTCCAAGAGTATTTTTTAAACTTGTAGTTGTTTTTATATCATCAGTTGTAATCCTTCCTGAGTCACGGTGTCTCACTTCAATGTCATCGTTTTGGTTATCCGTTAGAATATTTTGAGGAGGTAGGAGTAAAAAATCGTCGGGTTCTTTCATATCAGAAACAACATTAGGATTGTTCTGATTGGTTTTATTAAGACCAGTAATACCAAGGCTAGACAAGATGATACTTTCATCATCCAAGTAGTTTGTAACATCGTGGTACTCAGACTTTGGTAAGGTCAAGGTCATTTGGTTCTTTGTCAAGTTTAAATCTTCTAGAATATTGCTACTCTCATTGGCTAAGGATTCTGTAGTATTATTGATGTCTTCTTCTTCATATGTATATTCGTATCCATTTTCAATAAATGTTTTCCTTGGGACACTTGGAACAGCCCAGAGCATGCGCATTAGATGAGCCAATATAAAAATATAGTATGAGTAGCGCAGAAAATGATTATTATAAGATCGGGACATGTTTTTAGACTTATTAGTAATAATGAGTATAAAAAATGTAAAATCAAAGGAAGAAATAATTATTCATGAAATCATTGTTGATTTACTTGGCAAAGTATTATTAGCTTGTTATTCAAATAACAAAAGCATGTCGGTGTCATGGGAATAACTACTAAAATGTTATGTTTCCAGTTTCGGATTTAAATTTAAATTAATTTTTTTCATAAATAATAATTATTATTATTAAATAACTTATGATAACTTATGATTTCACCGAACAAAATATTAAAAATACAGTGGACCTCGGCTGTAATTAATTTTAGGGATCTGGAAATTCGGTTCATAACAGCCGATGTTCATTACAGCCGAATAATGAAGAAATATAAAATTTGAACTTATGTTCATAACATTCGATGTTTTTATTACATTTCTTGGTTCAATTATTTCATTTTTCTAAGTGTATGCTACCCTTACAGTGTAGAACTCACCGTGACAGAAATTATGCTTTGAAAAGTTTTCCGTGGAAAAAAATTCTCCGGCGGAAATTTTTTTGTTGTTATACCTCACCAAATAAAGCAAGCGGCAAAAGTTTCTTTCGGTTCCTTCCAAGGAAGGATGAATTCTTACATGTTTTTCTTCGGCCAAACCACACCATTTACCGATCCCTTCAGAAGTAATTAGAGCTTTTTGAATTTTTTTCACTCCCTGTTTCACAAACCTCACTTATAAATATATCCAACCCACATACTAAAACTTTCTCATAGTGTACACCCACCACAAAGCAGAGTCGGGCACGACTACTACGAAATTGCTCAAGATTCCCATGGTACGCCAAAATAGATTTATGAGAAGCAGACCAATACAAAAGAATTGAAAATTGGAAAATTTTGTTGGATAAATTTTCATAGAGGCAGAAAATTTTGTTGAATAAAAATTCATAAAGGCAGAAAATTTTGTTGAATAAAAATTCATACAGGCAGAAAATTTTGTTGGATAAATTTTCACACAAGCAAAAAATTTTGTTGGATTAATTTTCACACAGGCAAAAAATTTTGTTGGATAAATTTCCATACTGGAAGAAAATTTTGGTTAATAAATTCCCAACAAAATTTTCTGCCTGTGGAAATTTATCAAAAAAAAATTTCTGGCTGTATGAAAATTTATCCAAAAATATATTCTACCTGTGTGGAAATTTATCCAAAAAAATTTTCTGCCTGTGTGAAAATTTTTCCAACATAATTTTTTGCTTGTGTGGAAATTTATCCAACAAAATTTTCTGCCTGTACGAATTTTTATTCAACAAAATTTTCTGCCTGTATGAATATTTATCCAACAAAATTTTCTGCTTCTATGAAAATTTATCCAACAAAATTTTTCAATTTTTAATTCTTTTGTATTGGTCTGCTCATAATAAATCTACTTTTCGCATACCATGGGAATTTTGAGCAATTTCGTAGTAGTCATGCCCGACTCTGCATTGTGGTGGGTATACACTATGAGAAAGTTTTAGTATGTGGGTTGAATATATTTATAAGGTGANCTATGAGAAAGTTTTAGTATGTGGGTTGAATATATTTATAAGGTGAGGTTTGTGGAACAGGGAATAAAAAAAAATTCAAAAAGCTCTAACTACTTCTGAAGGGATCGGTACTGCACCGATGGTAAGCAATGCAGTTCTTACTGTTCGGTTCGGTCTGGCATAATGATGGACAGAAATTCCATCGATAGATTTTTATGAAAGAGCGAAATAGGAATAACAAATCATTTTATTTGTTTCCAAAATGTGTTTGTGGTGAAAGGAATTAGTTTCCATTGTATTAATAATCTACAGGATGAAACAACGAAAAATTAAAACATCAGCACGAGGAACGTGGCTATACGATAATTAAGTTGGTAATTTTTCAGCTTTGTTAGTGGGGTTTAACAATGGAAATTGTTTCCGTGGAAAGCTTTCCATTCAGAAGTTGAAAAAATTCAACTTTCAAAAAACCATCTACAGAATAAATTCTATCATATAGTGAGATGATTTCTTTCGGTCTGGCCTAGAAAAATGGGAAATTGGACGGACGGAAATTCTTTCCAATAAACTCTCAGCAGAATTATTTTCCTATGACACATCTCTCGGTGAGTTCAGACGAGAGAAAAACTGATTCGCTGGAATTTCCATCCACTGTACTTATGTGGAAATATTTTCCACTGACAAATCTGATGGTGAGTTATACAAAAATGAGTAAGTGGATGGAAATTCTTTCGGGCGAACGAAATTCTGCAATGGTCAGTTTCTCCCTTACCACTCAAATAAACCAAGAATTTGTTTTAATAGAAAGATAAATTGAAAAAGCACTGTAAAATGTCTTAAAGATTGNAAGATAAATTGAAAAAGCAGTGTAAAATGTCTTAAAGATTGTTGCTATTATATGTATAGTATTACCTACTATTTAGAAAATCTATAATAGGAAATGAAGAATAAGAGAAAATTAAAATCTTGACAATTCTCTTGTTCGCTTTATCAAATAATAATAGGAAAAACATTAGTCTTATGAATCAAAATTTCAATTCTTTATTAATTTACAACGTATTTTCTTAAATTGGCATGAGTTTTTCAACAAAATAAGGTCTGGTTCATCTCTCACGATGATGGTGAAATGAAAGGCTAAACCGCCATATATGGTTTATTATAGCCGATTATTCATTTAACCGAGTTCACTATGACTGAAGTTTTTAACATTAATGTGGCTATCTCTTAAGTGTAAACCGGTGTGGTTCATGTTCATTATGACCGTGGTTCCATACATAGAATAGGTGAGGTTCACTGTAGTGCAAATCCTGGTGTTAGTGTGAACATTTGCATTTGCAAATGTTGCGCCAGATTAAATTTTCGCTTTTATTTGACAGGTATAAAACTATACCTGTCATTATAGCTTTTGAGAAAAAAAAAATTTTTTTTCGCAATATTGCAAAAAAAAAAAGTGAAGAGCCAATCACCATGGGTCATATATTCTTTTTCTTTCAATATTTAATATTTCCTTATTCAATTATCTAGTTAATATAGCTAGTAACTTTGGTGGTTTAAACTAATAAGTCTAACTAGTGACGATAAAAATTATATCATACAAAACCACATTATTAGTCAATCTAATTTTAAGTTTCATTTAGTTCATGAATAGTACTCAATAGTCTAATTTGTATTAATCAATTTAGTAAAACGCCAGACGTGTTAGTCGGTTCAGTGGTAGCTGGTAGGGTACCACTGGTTTTATACTTTATAAGTGCCAGTGTCTAGGAATTTACAAAAAAAAATTGTTTTTCAAATAATCATCAATGTTTTACCTAATTATACCTAATTAATTATATACTATATTCCTAACTTACTATTATTAAAATGGAGTATCTCAATGACCTTGTTCAAAAAGAAATTGATGATGAGGATCTCATTGGAAGTGAAAATGGTGTGGGATTTTATAAGCTAATTTACAAATTTTACTAAATTAATGTTAAAATATTTATTTATTATATTGTCCTTTATTTTAAGAATCTGACCTGGATTCTGAAGAAATGGACAACAATGAAAGGGTTACAACAATGACAGTTGAACTTGAGCATGCCTTGGACCTTGTTGGAAATCCAACTGAAGGAGAAACTTCATCATCTTTTCCAAAAACATACTTAGTCGTTCGTCTATCTCCTACAATCCAACCAGCAGCTGTGACATGGTTGGTTGAAAAAATTACAGGAAAAAAACAAGATGGAGGAGCTGAACTATTGGTTCGATCTGAACCCTTCAATAGTAAACATCGAGAAGTAAGTAGATAAGCTTTGTGAACCATACCTTATGGCTGAATATTAAAAATTGGTCATTTTTAGATACACATGTGTATAAAGTTTTGATACTTTCAGAGTATTGTTCTTCATGTGACTGCAAGCAAATTAAAATTTCTTGAATGTGCTGAATCCTTAGAACTAAAGAAATTAGACTGTAGGGGAATTTTAAGAGAATTCACTGTTGCAGACTTGGATGATTTCCTTCATGGAAAGATCCATCTTGATAATTTTCTTACTGCAGCTGAAAAACAATTAATTGTTGATCAAGAATTAGATAATATCCGAGCAACTAGTTCTGATATTACTCTACCTGGTTATCCTGCAATTAATCTTCATCCTGGACAATCAATTTGTAAGATTTCGAGATAAATCCTAAATAAATCAAAAATTTAAAGATTAGTGAAATTAATATTTAAAATTAATAAATTTATATATCTTTTTATTTCCAGTTCAAGTCTATTTGCAAGAGGAATTAATTCTTAATTTTTATCCATTGCACGATGAAGTCGAACTTGAAAGTTTGGGACGTCAATGGTACTATGCACTCTTTCGAGCACAACCGTTTGGTAAGTATTATTAAAATTTTGTAATTTACTACTCAAAAAATTTTCAAAATTTTTTTTTCAAAATTATCTTATATATATGTATGTATAAATATATATATTTTTTTGTTTAAGATGAAATTCGAAGATATTTTGGTGATGCAATTGCTCTCTACTTTTCATTTTTGGGATTCTATACTGTGTCACTCATTGCACCAGCAGTTTTTGGAATTGTTCAATTTTTTATTTCAGAAACTGTGACTGGTGGGAATAGTCCAATTTTTTTCTGTATTTTTAATTTAATTTGGGTTACCATCACCCAAGAACTATGGAAACGAAAATGTTCTGAACTTGCTTATACTTGGGGTACACTTCGTATGGTAAAATGGGAAGATCCTAGAGCTAATTTTCGAGGTGTAATGGCCATTGACCCTGTCACTGGAAGATATCAACCGTATGCTCCTTGGTATAAAACTCCACTCAAAGTCTACTGTGTCTCACTACCTATCGTCATACTCTGTATCATTTGTGCTACTTGGATTATGTTATATTCAATTTGGTTAGAAGAATATTTAACAGAAGCCAAACAACGTCATGGATCAAAAATAGCAGGATACTTGACCTTACTCCCAAGTATTGGTTATGCTGCCTTGGTTTGGATAATGAACAACGTATATCGAAAATTTGCAACTTTCCTCACTGAATGGGGTAAGGAAAACATAGATATATATATTTTTTGATCTAAATAATTTTTTTTTTGTTGTAAATTTATAGAAAATCATCGAACACAATCACAGTTTGAAAAACACCGTGTCACAAAATTGGTTTTGTTTGAATTTGTCAATACGTTCATGTCACTATTCTACCTGGCTTTTTATATTCAAGATTTTGAAATGCTCAAAAATCAAGTAACCGTGATGTTAATTGCTTTACAATTCATTAATCACTTTCAAGAGGCATTATTACCATTGGTCATCCGGAGAGGTTACATTATGGTAAAGAAGTATATATATATTTTCTAATTAAATTCAACTTTATAAAAATTTATATATTTTTGGATTTCTAGGCTAAGGCATGTCTACAAGAAAAATTTCCAAGCTTACTAAATCGCTTCAACTCATACGAACCAATGAGAGATGAGAAGTCAAAAGATGGTGTCAACACAGCAGTAGTAGAGAAATCACCCTGGTTATCTCTTGGTTTACAATGTCTAGAGCCTAAGGATCCAAGAATTGAAGCATCGAAACAACAATGTGATATGGATTCCTACGAGGTAAGTACATTAAATTTAATTTAAAATAGTTTATTATTGAGATCATCGAGAAACAACCAATAGTGACACAATTATTCAGTCTACGAGTCATAATTTGCATTTTTTTTTGCTATTTTACTGCTAATAGTTTTTCACGAGTCAGTGACACTTTCATTCTCCCCGTTTCATTGTTGCATAATATAAAAGAATTATTGAATTCTTCTGAATATAATGGACCCCATTGTTATACCACTGCTCTGCTCTTGCAGATGCATACGAACACATATTTCATTATTTAATTGTTAATTTACTATTTTTTGAAATTTTAGGGAACGTTTGACGATTACTTGGAAATGTTTATTCAATTTGGTTACGTCTTTCTTTTCTCTGCTGTCTCACCTCTAGCGGCTGTCTACGCAATTATCAACAACGTTATCGAAATTCGAGCCGATGCTTTTAAACTTTGTAAAGTTACACAACGACCAATAGCAAAACGAGTCAAAGATATTGGCGCATGGCAGGTATTTATCATCATAATGTGGCAAACCTGTGCAATAATTCAACTCAAATGAATTCATTGTTAAGCAATAGCAATACAAATTAATTTCTAAAAAAAAACACACTTAATTTTCAGACTGCTTTTGAACTTATGGGTATCGTAGCTGTCATTACAAACTCAGCCTTACTCTGCCTATCTCCAAATCTTCGAGCTTACGCGCCAAATATGAATCCAGCAGAATGGCTTCTTTTATTTGTCATCATTGAACATTGTGTCATTGCACTAAAGTTGACCCTTCATGAACTCATCCCTGACATCCCTTCATGGGTTGAAATGTCACTCGCCTGTCTGGAGTATCGCTCACGTCAAGCACTAAAAAACGAGGTGAGTAAAGAAAAAAAAAGAAAAGAAAAGTAATTATAAAATTAAGAATCATATTAANTTGTGTCATTGCACTAAAGTTGACCCTTCATGAACTCATCCCTGACATCCCTTCATGGGTTGAAATGTCACTCGCGTGTCTGGAGTATCGCTCACGTCAAGCACTAAAAAACGAGGTGAGTAAAGAAAAAAAAAAGAAAAGTAATTATAAAATTAAGAATCATATTAATTTTTTGCAATATCTTTACCATTTAGCAAATATTTAAAGCGAGAAGACATTTGACTCGTCGTTTCAAAACAATTCATGGCGCTGGAAAGAATAGTTCAACGAATAATCTCGAAGGTAGTGGTGGTCGCGCCGTCCTGCGCAAAGGTAAAAAGAATCAAAATCTTCAAGACCAAAAACTAGAATCGAATTAATTTAAAAAATTTTTAAATTTTCAACCTTAATAAATTTCAATAAATTGAAAATTTTAGTCAATCCAATCAACAAAATATTTTGACCCATTTTCGTAGTCAAGATTTAGTAGTTTTATAAATCTTTGAAAGATAAAGATAAATTTTAACACAAGTTCAAGCAATAAATCTTACACCCTTTTTAACCTTTACAAAAATCATCTAGTCTATTCTGAAATACTTAGAATTAAATTCTAAAAAAAAACAAAAACAAAAAAAAAACAGGGGGTCAAGATTAGTAGTTATTAAAAGATTTTGATAAATAAATAAATATTTGTCATACATAACGGAGATAAATTGATTCTTTGAGAATATACGACGGCGCCTTATGTTTTCTTTAATGAATGGGTAGAACTGAAGTTAACACGAATACTTGGAGCTACTCCTCTTGAAGCAATTGTTGATCCTTGTAACTGCGCCGGCGTAATAGCTTGAAGGAATGTACCTCCTTGAATTGGACTAATACCAGAAATTGTTGTAGTTCCTGTTGGTTTAGGTGATAAAGCTACTGGTGATTTTGTAGTAGTACTAGTAAACTTTAGTGTTGCTCCTGTTCCTAAACCTTTTGTAAGATTTGGAGTTGAGGTTGATGCATATCTCATTGTAGTTGGTGATCCATGAATTCCAGCGGACATTGTCCCTAATGTTGTAGTATTAGATAGTTTTAAACTCCCAGGATATGATTTAACTGTCGAAGTGGTTGGTAACTTTGGAGTTAAATTTGATGTCAATCCAATTGTTGTTGGATTAGACAGCTTTGATGTCGGCGTTAAAGTAGATCCAATAATTGTAGTAGCATCAGGTTGTTTTAGAATTCCAACAGGTGGTGATATGACTCCTACNTGATGTCAATCCAATTGTTGTTGGATTAGACAGCTTTGATGTCGGCGTTAAAGTAGATCCAATAATTGTAGTAGCGTCAGGTTGTTTTAGAATTCCAGCAGGTGGTGGTGATATGACTCCTAGACCAGTAGTCAACTTTGGAGTTATGGATGTTGATACTCCAGATGCTTTATCAATTGCATTAGATGGTGTTGTACTTGTAGCTCCAGAGGTTAATCCAATTGTTGTGGTCATTGTTGTTTTTAGTGTTGTAGCAGCAGTGACTGAGTTTACAGATAAAGATACTGGTGAACTTACTGTCGTCAGTGTACTTGTTCCTGTTGTTGACAATCCAGTTGGAATTGCAGGTCGTATTGGTCGTAGATTCCTAGGTGGACTAGTTCCAATCATCGATTTTAAATTCATTCTCATAAATGAATTTCCTACACTTGTGAGTCCAATGGGTCTAATTACAGCCTGACTGTTTGCAATTTGTACCTGACGAATCATTGTCTGACCTGCTGCAATAGACGGTCCACCAATAATTTGACCTGCTCGTATGGTTATAGTTTGTGTTTGATTTGGTCTGATTGGTGTGTTCTTTCCGAGTTGAATTGATGAGTTGAGAGTTCGGACGGAAATGATTTGTGGTGGAGTTCCATGTTGATTTGTGAGAGTGAGAGATGGATTTGGTTTAGGTCTTACGGGAACCGTTGAGACTAGATTCGACCGTTGTGCCTGATTTGCTGTCCTCGATGTTGGGATCACCAATCGTGAGGCAGTAAGGATTTTATTTTTTTCTGTAATCTTTCGACTCTGGATATTATTGATGGATTTTGGAGATTGAGTTGCCGGTAATGGTACCATTCGTGTTTTCAAAGTATTTTTAGGATCCGTTGCAAATCCAAGACCACCGGTTGAATCAAATAGGAGGATAGGATTATAGTGACTGTCTAGAATGTGAATAAAACAGTCACGAATTGGAATTTCTCCAATGTCACAAAAGGGACAGGCAATACCTACTGATCTTCGGAAATGGTAAGTTTTCATATGGTGAAAAAAGTTACCACGAGAGACAACTGTATGGAGGCAGAGGAGACAACGAATAAGTCCGGTACGTGTATAGCAATCCTGTGTATCGGCGATAGTGGCGTGAGGTTTCAGACAGACTTCGCACTTTACCATGGCTTTGGCTAGTTCCAGCATTGTCTCTGCAGATGCTCTACGATTGTCACATACTTCGGCGTGGATGGTTAAATGGACTGAGTCATGAAAACGCTGGAGGCAATATGAACAGCGTAAGTCTGGATCTAAAATAATTTTTGCACCGGCTTCTTTATGATAACCTGTGAGATGCTGTCGGAGACCAATTCTGGAATCAAAGAATTTGTTACAGAGACCGCAGAACAATGGAAACTTGCTTGGTGCAATTGTGGTTGGAGTAAGTGTAGTGATTCGGGCAATGTCGAAAGCGTGTTTACCCATCTCTGGGCAACAGCTCAGTGCATGCTCATCTGTGTCTGCTAGCTGCATGAGTTGATCACATGTTTTGCATTTATACCATTCAGCAATGGTGTTGGCAGTTGATGCAGAACTGGCAACGTAGATGGCAGAAGCACTAGTATCTGCGTCTGCGACAACTTCTGCGCCGACGCTTGTAGATTTGACTATACCCGTTACATCCACACCATGTTTTGCCTTCATATGATTTCGATACATTTGAGAGCAGCTGGAAGGGAAGGTCTTTCCGCACGTACGACACAAAATATATTCCGATCCAGAAGCTACCTTTCGTTCAGGATGTCGAGACTTTTCAGCCACACCTGCCAAGGCTCGAAGATTCCGTTGTTCTCGTGCTCGCTGAATGCGTCTCATCACTTCGGTTGCTGCAGATGCTGATTCACTTGCCAACATAAATTCTGATGGTTTCATGCTTCCACTTCCAACTGTAGTCACAGTCTGTGGGATTTCAAAATCTTCATTAAACTCCTCTGCTGGTTCCTCATTATCAAATTCGTCGTCAAGCTCTTCAAAAATATTTGTCGCGATGTTGATGGGTGTAGGATGTACGGATGAATCAGCGTCTCCCCCATCCTCCTCGTCATCGTCCAAATTTTCATTCTTATTGTCAACTTCTTCAGCATTTTCTGTAGTAGTAGTTCCACTTTCTTGATTTTCTTTTGAGTCAGATTTGTAATTCTTTTCTTTCTCTGTCATGGTCGTCTCAACGACAGTGTTGTTCTTAGAATTCTCTGACATTTCAATTTCAGTAAACACAGTTTGGGGTTGGGGCGAAGTGGAAAGTTCTGGTTCATCAGAGATGGGAAAGATTGTAAGTATTTGTGGAATTGTGTCATCTGATGATGTTTGGACGACTGTTCCAGCTGGCAATTGAGATGCTGGGATTAGCTGAAGTTGGTGTGGGGTATTACTTCTAGTTGATGGGACATTAACCCAGGCACTGGAAGTGGGTGATGTCTCAATAGAATGTGCCTTTCGTTTACTTCTTCCACTTCCGCTACTTGTGTTTAATATGAGTGGCATTTGAGTGGCGGTTCCGTTCCCACTACTAGAAACGGCTTGACCAGATTTTGATAAAATGCTGGGTCTCGAGACTGTATTGGTCAACATCGACAGCATGGTCTGACTCATATTTCGGGTCATTATCTGAGACCTACCTGGGAGTCCTACTGTCATTGCCGCTTGGCGGACACTGGGATTAGGAAGTTGGGAAGCCCGTGGAGTAAGTCGAGTGGAGAACAAAGGTGCGAGAGACTGGACACTCATGATTTGCGGTGCCGAATTATCTTCAATATTTTGGAAACCTCTTTCAACACCTGAATCTGATTCGAAATTTTCAGATTTCTTTTCGTTCTCAGAATGTACCAGTTGAAGACCTAATTCAACGGTATATAAAATTAAATAAATTTACGTTAGAAAATTTGACTAACAAGAAAATTTCAATTTACCATTTTGTGAACCTCTGCGACGTATCGAAACATCATGAAAATCCAACTGTTTGTGACGACAGTTCTTCTCTGTGCATGGAATAAGGATATTGTCCCCATCCTTGAAAGCCTTCACTCTTTTTCTCCGTCCTCCAATTTTAACCTGAATATCGATAATTTCTGGCTCGTCTGAGAAACCCTCAAGTACATTCTTATCCAGCCCATGTTCTTCTGGATTATCCTTCAACATTTTTACAGTAATTGGATGCGTTGCTGAAGTATGGAAGACATTAGAAACTGGAAACTTCATGGACTGATGCTGATTGGAACTTCTACCAATATCTGACACATTTCGGCCTTTCTGTCCCTTGGATTTGAATAGTTCACCATTCAAGAAAAACGGGAACGTGGAATGAATCTTTTGAATTTTTTTATTGATTTCGGCACTAGGAGCATCTGGAAAAACAAAACAATTATTTTTAAACCTATTCAAAATAAATCATTATAACCAATCAAAATTTTCTTCTAAGCTAAAACTCACAAATGGTACATCCTTCTTCCAGGAGCTTCTCTTGAAGAGACAAAGCATAATTAGCTTTGAAATGTCTACCTAAATAAGGTAAATATAATATTTTAAGAAAAATAACTTTTCATTCAAATATGACATAAGATTTAGCATTGTCACTTTCTATATGAGCCTTTGTCAATTTCTTTTGGAGATTCAACACTTCTGATGTGAGTAAAGGTTTACTGAGATAATTCTCACTCGCTTCAATTAATTCATCTAAGTCGTCTGGAGGTCTATTTGAAAAATCTGAAAATAATAATAAAATTAATCACTGCTTCCTTGATCAAAGATATAAAAGATTAAATAATTCACCATCATATTATACTCACCTAATTTGATCCTTTTCGGTCCTTCTTGAAGTTGTAACAAATCCCAATTATCGGTCAATTTGTAAAGCTCTTTATTTTCATTTAGTCGCTTATCCAGTTCAGTATACTGTTTTTGATTTATTATAGATAACGAATTATTCTGATCCACCTTCCGAACATCATCATTCTTGACCAGTCTCTTCATGGTCAACTATTAAATCGTATGTCAGCTGGCAAGACAAAATGAATTTGCACTATTGTTGGGTATGTTATGATTGCTCAATTGAATATTCGGAAATGGTACTCACTTCGTCTTTCCCTCTCAATTCACTACACTCCGTTTTCAACCTAATAAAAATATTATTAAAATAAGTCAACTTCATAACTTATTGTTTAACTTTAGTGCTAGAAACAATCAATTTAGGATGTTGAAAGGATTTTGCATACATGAATATTATTTAGGGTCTGAATAGACATTAATAAACTCCTAAGATAAACCATTATTGTTTTAACGAAATTTGAAATGGCAAAACAAAATTGACAAATTGTAAACATTCAACTCTGATTAGGAATTTTTAACGTTACACAGATTAGTCAGATAAAAATTCATTGTTCACCCACCCAAACCCAACCTATAGTTTAGTAACTGCCAAGTATTGCGCTTGCGCAGTTGATTTTTGAAATTTGCGTCATTAGAATAATAACTGGGAGCCATAGTGGATTCCNCAACTTCATAACTTATTGTTTAACTTTAGTGCTAGAAACAATCAATTTAGGATGTTGAAAGGATTTTGCATACATGAATATTATTTAGGGTCTGAATAGACATTAATAAACTCCTAAGATAAACCATTATTGTTTTAACGAAATTTGAAATGGCAAAACAAAATTGACAAATTGTAAACATTCAACTCTGATTAGGAATTTTTAACATTACACAAATTAGTCAGATAAAAATTCATTGTTCAGCCACCCAAACCCAACCTATAGTTTAGTAACTGCCAACTATTGCGCTTGCGCAGTTGATTTTTGAAATATGCGTCATTAGAATAATAACTGGGAGCCATAGTGGATTCTTATTGTTTTAACATTTAGTGATTATTAATTAATTTGTTTTCTTACCGTATCTTACGTTTTCTTGTCTTCTTTCNCTATTGTTTTAACATTTAGTGATTATTAATTAATTTGTTTTCTTACCGTATCTTACGTTTTCTTGTCTTCTTTCTAAACTCTCAACGAACAATAATGTCTTCCTGACCTAGTGAAGGTAAGAAAATGGAGTGATGGCGTGGTGAATAAAATACAAAATGAAGTAAGATTTTAGTACTCACCCACAAGACGCCGCCAGACTGAAACCAAAACTCAAGGGGTCGTCGCTCGTAAGCCACTAACTTCAGCTTTTGTTTATGAATTTCAAAACAACGCAGTCTCCGCCTAATTTAAGGTATGTGTATCACTCAAACTCACTCCAGCTCTTCACTCTCACCCGATCTAATATCCACCCACTAAATCCGNTAAGGTATGTGTATCACTCAAACTCACTCCAGCTCTTCACTCTCACCCGATCTAATATCCACCCACTAAATCCGTGTTTTTAATAAATAAATACCCTTGAATAGTACAAAATTTAAGTACAGTAAAGCTAGGATAAGCTGAAAGTTTTTAAGATCAGGAGTATTTGATTTATGGTTGCAGTTGCAGAGGTAAAGCGCAAGTGATATGTGGACGTACTGGAAGCACACAAAAAAGTTTGACTTACCGAGGCTCGGCTTAACTGAATTCTGCTTAAGCGAGTATTTTTTAATGATTTATGATGGCGGAAAGTTTAGTATGATTGAGACAACCGACTTTAAAAGAACATTTTCGTTGCTATTGAATATATAAATTTCCTTGGGCCGTTACTTATAAAAAGCCAGTAGAACAAGCAAACTCGAACGAAACAAACAAATTTGAGAACTTTTTTTTTATTGAACTTAAAATTTCAGTAAAAATTTCAGTGCCGGCAATTAACCATATTATAATTTGTGACTTAGGGTTTTCTTCGTTGAACCAATAAACCCAAGTCTTAGTTTCATCAATGGTCCCGGTAATTCGATCAATTTAATATTTAAATTTAAGTTTAATTGACTGATTTTTTTTTTGATTTTTGTTTGGGACATTCATTAATTAATACTTAATTAAAAAATAATCAAATTAACGAAAATAACAATAATTCTAACTGATAATGACTGCACAGAGGAATGAATTTACTTTGCCTTTGGAGGTATGAGGAAACCCACATATTGTCACGGTTGTGATGACAACCAATGTTTTAAAAAATACCATTTTCTAAAGAACAAAATGTACAAAAAATTTTTACTTAGATTTTATAAAATAATTTTAACTACTTGAATTTGGTTCCATTTCATAGTTCCATAATATAGTTCGGACAATGCCCATACTCACATTTGGACCGTTTAAATATGAAAACTTGTTGAAATAAATTTTGTATATATGTAAATATTTACTAAATTTTGAATGGATTTATATTTTACGTTTACGTTAGGTTACGTTTACATTAAGGAAAGACGTGAGTAAATTATGATTAATCTAACCAATAGATTGAGATTTGTAAATTACATTGAATAATCTATTTTTTTTTTCATTTTTACAAAAAATTCATGTGTTAATAATTTTGAATCAATCAAAAAATTTCAATGAAGTGAGTTGGGTATAAAAGGGTGATATTGATGGGTGAGATGGTTGTGTGTAAGTTGATTGTAAAAGATGGAGGAGTGCTTTATAGCAGAGTCAATCCACCATACATAAATTACACCACCATGGAACACCTCCTCCTCTTATCAACTTTTGCACACATGTGCAGAGAAGAAAAACAATGATGGACTTATTTATGGTTTCTAAAAATGACTCATTCATTGACTTTCATAAAAAAAAAGACTCCCATCTTTCACTCCGTCTGTTCCTTTCCGGATTCGTTGTTGAATTTATGTGGGAAAATTTAAAATGGGTTCTACAAGCGGATCACTCAGCATCACTATTACTTTTTGTCACAGTTGGGCCCAAGTCTCAATTGTTTAATATTCCAATTTTATTTTTGAGTTTAAAAACCCCGCCGAGGTGACCTCCAGTCCAGTTGCAGCGCCGTGGCGATCTCCAGTGACATCGCAGCGGCGAAACAGGTAAAAACAATTTAAATCAAAATTGGATATTTATTATTTATTATGTTAAAAATTGAGTTTTATGTACAGTGAGATTCAATGAAAGATCAAAGTTCCCGCGCTATTTTGGAGTCTCACAGCGCCCCTAACCGGATAGCAGCAAAAGCGCGCGAACATGATTTTTTTTTTAATTCCACGACATTGCTCATTCAACATTGTTAAAAAGATGGAATAGATAATTTCAAAAGTTTCATCATTAAAATCGACAAATCGCATCTTGCATCAATGGAAAATTAGTCTTGTGTGTGTAACAAATCATTAAGTCCCATTCTCCAAACGATTGAAATTAAGCTACGACTAACCATCATCATCAGAGGTAAAGAAGATTCAAGGGGACATGGATCTTACAAAAAAAAAGGGTGCATGATAGGCATGACTACATCATGTATAACCATAAACTCTTACNTTAATTCCACGACATTGCTCATTCAACATTGTTAAAAAGATGGAATAGATAATTTCAAAAGTTTCATCATTAAAATCGACAGATTGCATCTTGCATCAATGGAAAATTAGTCTTGTGTGTGTAACAAATCATTAGTCCCATTCTCCAAACGATTGAAATTAAGCTACGACTAACCATCATCATCAGAGGTAAAGAAGATTCAAGGGGACATGGATCTTACAAAAAAAAAGGGTGCATGATAGGCATGACTACATCATGTATAACCATAAACTCTTACTCTTCTACTGTGCTCTTGTGCAACCACCCACCCTAAGAAAATGACAGAAGAACAATATGGAAGTCGTTGATTGATACGGAAAAAAAACAGAATTTTCAATCCTCTTTTTAGCGAGGGGTTTGGGATATCAGAGGATGCTGAATTTACACTTGCGCTTTCGAGGTGTGAGGCATCCACATGTGATGTGATGTCAAATAGGTAAGGTGAAACAACTCAATTTTGTGTTTGGATTCTTTTTTTAGTTTCTTTTAGTTCCTTATCGTCGTCTGTACTTCCGCTGCACTGTAGCAGCAGCAAGTACCTAAACATCCAATATTGGGAGAAATTAAATTAAACTTACTGTAACAAGTTAAGAAGAGATAGGCGAAAGTAATTGCTGATTTTTTAATGTAGTAAGTTAGTCGAAACTAATTAATATCCAATTACCTTAAGCACCCTGACTGCCCTACCACATCCTTACATCTTACGTCTATCTACGCCTTAAAAGGGATTTATTTCATTTATGCTGTGTTGATAGGCTTTATTACTTGAAGAAGGTGAAGTTTCCAAGGTTAACTGACTAGCAGGAAGCCACTACTGCATGTTTGTTACTAGCTATTTATTTATTTTTTTATGTCGAATCTAGTTACTTACTAGAGAGTAGTACCAATTCCAGTCGACTAATTAATTCAATTGTTATTCTTTTGTGATTTCCAGTTTTAAATGTACGTTAGAAAAAATTATTCACTTCCAAAGGAAACTAGTTGTGCCTAGTCACCTGTCTGTGGTGGTGGTATGGTGTCTTCTCTAAACATTCTAGTCAAATATTAACTAAACGTTATTAACTTTTAGTAGTGTACGGCGAATTTGGCTATTTCTCATATACCCCNTTCTTCCCCTTGGCCGAACCAATATCTTAATCTTGGAAGAGAATCTCTGAAAGTCTCGACTCCAAAGGAAAAGTGATCTGGAAATTATTATTAGTTCAGCTAATCCTCTACATTATGTTGTTGTCAGTTTGCGCAATCTTGATGGTTAAAGTTATTATTTCTTTTTACAGGCAGAGTAATTAACTTTTGAAGTCATCATGAAGAAGGACAGTTAAAGTGACACGAACACCTTTCATCAAATTGTTGTATTGATTCTCTGTTCTGTGACATCCCCTAGTGGACCTTGGGGACTTTTCAAAATGTTCCTACTTCAAAAAATTAGAATTCAGTTTATCAAATCATGGCCAATTCTGATGGGAACTTTGGGCGTGGCTTCTGTGTCAGGTTATATATTTTGTCAGAAATTGTTATGTGTGATTACCATATTTAGAATTATTATGATTTTGTCTTTGGGATATTTTAGTTATAATAGCTGCATCACCTGCTTATGCCAGTTCGGACACAGAATTTGATGCAAAGGCTCAAGATGACCATCGC
The DNA here is from genome assembly GCA_002738285.1 of Holacanthella duospinosa. Lineage (NCBI taxonomy): Eukaryota > Metazoa > Arthropoda > Collembola > Poduromorpha > Neanuridae > Holacanthella > Holacanthella duospinosa. Next base: position 230,665 of record NIPM01000245.1, on the reverse strand, counting down.
CTGGATTCATTAAACATCTTGCTGTATACGATTCTCTTGTGTCTAACAGTACTTACTATTTGGGCATTCAAACATAGAAGAATTCGCTTTCTTCATGAAACAGGACTGGCTGTAATTTATGGTATGTTTTCATTATTAGCCATGGACATCCGTACTAATTTGAGCTAATATAGCTTTTTAATTTTAGCTAGGGCTCGTTTTAGAATGGAAGGTTTGGAATAATTTTGTATATCGTAAATTGAATTTTTACAGGACTTATTCTTGGAGCCATTATCAAATACGCTTATAAGAGTCCAGATATTAATTTCATGGATGTGGTTCCCGAGAATCGATCTGAGGTAGTGAACATGACCGTTCCACCAGATGCAGTATGGCTTCACTTGAACGGAACCAAGAAGCAGACCATCGACCAAAAGACTTATGTCTATTCATTCAAAGGAGAAGTCTTCAGTACACAATCCAAAGAGATTGAGAACAAGGTACCAAACTCCATCCTAATTTTAATTCTGTTCTACCTTTGGTATTTTTAAGGTTACGTTTGATCCCGAAATATTTTTTAATATTCTTCTCCCACCAATCATTTTTAATGCTGGATACAGTTTGAAACGGGTATGAATGTAGAAAACATACAATTCTGTACATTTTGTGCTAAATAGTGTAAACATGTTTTCATTTTATTTCCCAGAAATATTTTTTTCGTAACCTGGGTACAATCTTCACATTAGCATTTTTAGGGACCACCATCTCTGCCTTTGCAATTGGTGGGATCCTTTATGGTTTTGTTCAGTTGTTTGGCAAAACAGCAACCAATGCTGAATTCACGTTTCTTGACACACTGAATTTTGGAGCAATTATATCAGGTATGGAAATTAGTTATATAATTTCATGATGGGCATCGATTATTAGTAGTGTATAATGATGAAGGTCTTGTATGAATTTACTTTTATTTACTTACAGCTACGGATCCAGTGACTGTTCTGGCAATTTTTAATGACCTCCATGTTGATGTAAACATGTATGCGATGGTTTTTGGAGAGAGTGTTCTCAATGATGCTGTCGCCATTGTCTTATCGAGGTAATGACTCTCCTAATAATTATGGTTTGCATGTTACTAAGTCTTGAAATTTTCAACAGTGCTGTGCAATCTTACGGTGAGACTTTTACTTCAAGTGATTCTGGATTCCAAGTTTCGCCGTTTTTTAAATCCTTGGGAGTTTTTGTGTACACCTTTGCATCTTCTTTTATTATTGGAGCAACAATGGGATGTGCAACTGCACTACTAACAAAGTTCACTCACATAAGGGATTTTCCACTCTTGGAAACTGCATTATTTTTCATGATGTCTTACAGTACCTTTCTCATCGCTGAAGCCGCAGATCTCACGGGTAAGTGTAGTTCGAGAGATACTTACTCCTCTTGTTAAACTATAGATTATTGACTTGAAACTTCAAAAATCTCTACAGCTTTTTTTTTTCAAATCTCCATAGGTATCGTGGCAGTCCTATTTTGTGGAATTTGTCAAGCTCACTACACCTACAACAACTTGTCTCGTGATTCAAGACTCAGGACCAAACATTTGTTTGAGTTGCTGAACTTTCTTGCCGAAAATTTTATATTTTGTTACATTGGCGTCTCTATGTTTACATTCCCAAAACACCACTTTGAGCCGCTTTTCATTTTTGCTGCGTTCGTAAGTACTTTATTTAATTAATTAATTTTGGGTTAAACCTTACATAATTCTTACTTCTCTAGTTAGCGATTATCATTGGTCGTGCTGCAAATATTTATCCACTTTCTTTCTTACTCAACTTGGGAAGAAAGAATAAGATTTCCGGAAATTTTCAACACATGCTCTTCTTCTCTGGCCTAAGAGGAGCCATTGCCTTTGCACTTGCCATCAGAAATACTGTATCAGATGCAAGACAAACGCTTCTAACCACAACAAGCGTCATTGTCATTGTCACTGTTATCGTATGCGGTGGGTCGACAATGCAATTGTTGAATTGGTTTAATATTCCGTAAGTAAATCAATTTCAATACTACTTGCCTTTATGTTTATTATTAAAATTAATAAATTTTGAATTTTTTATATTCAGAGTCGGAGTTGATGACGAGACGGAATGTATGCAGATTCATTTGAGAAGTGTAAGTGATCCTTCAGCTTCGAATCAAACTCAGTCAGTAGCGAATGGACATATTTCAAACCCCAGTCACACAGCGAATTCTAGATCTCAATCACCTCAACCAGTATTTTTTCGAGGAACTAGTAGCGGCTCACCGCTAAGATCACAACCAGAATTTATAACAGAGAACACTGAGGAACTTTTGGTATTATGACAAAAAAAAATTTCTAAACAGTCACTCACTCTTGACTTCTGTCACTTTCTTCTCACCCTGTTAACACTACACTTCATTCTGTACACAATCATTAGTTTGGTTGCGGTGGGTTTGGGATTTGTCATTTTCGTATGCAATGTTGAACACAATGGGTTTCAAAAAGGGTTTGTTAGGGTTGCATTTAGTAATGACTTATTATTTGTCTTGTCCCAGTGTATACTAAGCAATTTACCAGCGAGCTTAACCTTGTAATTGCCAAAAGTATAAATTGAGGGTATTAGTTCTATTTTATATGGAATGGAAATTATTGCATTATGCCATGCTTTTAATGTTTTGTTTGTTTTTTGTTATCTTTCATATTACATCATTTGCTACGTTTTGATGCGGGCATCCGTTCGATGGAAAATATTTTCCAAATTTTAAAACCAAATTGGAAACATCTTCCTCATGAATTTACATGAAATTTTTTTTTCTTCTTCAGATGTATACACCATTGGACGGTAGCCCTAAAGTAAGTTACCAAGATACAGATCTTACTTTTGATATCGTAAGATATGAGTACCTCTTTGTTTGTTTTTAGTTTTCGAGAGTAAGATCTTTCTTGAGCAAATTTTTGCCTCTTCTTGAATATGTTGCTAAGCTGCTCATCTGTTTCACTTTGCAAATTGCGTAACGATTTGTAGAGATTTTCATCTAATTTTTATTTATATTTATATTTTATAGCCTGATGGAAGTCAATCAGATCCATATGTGGAATCAGGCCCATCAAAACGAGCAGATAAAGCTCTGATGGCTCGATGGTGGCAAAATTTTGATCAGCGTTATATGAAACCCCTCCTCACTCATAGTCGCCCGACTTTATTGGAAACTTTACCAATTTGCTGCACACCACTGGCTCGACTTCTTACAACGACGGAACAACTAACTCAAGAGAGAGTTGAACCGATTAATACACTATCCGGTGAAGCAACGTTTGCACATTTTGAAAGTCATTCTGATTTTCGAAGGGTAAGTCAATCTGAATATTTTCATTGTGGTGATAGGAGCATTGACAACGTTGTTATATTCTTCCATATTTTTTTTTTATTAGAAGTGTATCTTAAAGTCGATAGACTAATATCTAATAACGAGTGTTGGAAGCAAGTTGCTAATAGTAGTAGATACTAGTCTATCTTTTTTAAGAAAAATTTGGACTTTTTTTTGTTTGATTTTTTTTATAGAATTCGCAATCGCAAGTGAAGTTTGCATATGAGCCTTCAGTCCTTTGAGTTTACATGGAATGCGCTTCTTTTGGACAATGATTATATTTGTATGTTCTTAGTTTAATCTTAAGTTGATGTTGTTGAATTATATATGTAAGATTTATTTTTCTGCTTGATTAATTTCAGATAATAACGAATAATTATTGTAAGATTCATACATATTATGTATCTCTCTCATTTTAGGAAATAGGAACGAAGATCTTGATCCCTGGAATGTCTGGTGATACAATTTAAATTCAAATCATCAAACTATTAATTCAAACCTGTGCTAAACTTAATTAATTTAATCTGATTTGAAATAGGTATTTAGCTTTATCTTGTTACATAATCTTAATATTTATGAGATGACTGGTTGTTAACTTAAATTATTTCAAAACTTTGGTAATCTAACGTAACGGAACATAACGTTAAAATGTGTTTCATACACATTTTGACTTAGACTTTTCTTCTAAAACTCAAAAGGAATTAATTGTGATTATTACTACATTTCTTATATGTCTTGGTTGCTTACAAAGGTGATCTTTACGACTGATTATTAGAAAAAATGAAATTCATTCTTGTGTGACAGGTAGTAGTGTGGAGGAAGGAGAGTAAACTTAAAATAATGACCTCATCAAATTAATTTCAAGAGAAGTTAATTTAGAAAATGAAAATAATGCCTAAATTATCCTGTTCCATGTATGTTTGATACTTTCCAAGTTAATAATTATTTACATGAACCTTCTAACTGTGTAACGAACCTAGTCGATTTTTTTTTGTTATTGATTACCTAGATCTAGATCTGTCTTCTTTTTTTCTATAAGTGTTACGTGTGATTAAATTTTCCAGAGTAAGTATTTTGCATTTGTCAGAATAATACCGTGTCTTTCAACTAAGGATTCATTTAGAAAATTCAAAAATCAAATTCGAATATAATGGAATTAGAATTTATGAATTTCCTTGAGGTATTCTTATTGAAAGACCGATTATACGAGTATAAATAATAATTATTATTGTTAATTCCGCTTAAGCATTTAAATACATTTTGAGGAGTAACACAATTCTATAGGTTTTACACTTACTTGAATTAATTAATCTCAAGTTTTTGTGTTCTCACAAGGTCAAGCTGTAAAAGTTTATTCTTGTTTCGAAATTCGAATCTGCTGATTTTTAAGTATAAAAATAGAGAGAAAAAAAAACGAATAAAAAATTGTTTTTCGTTGATTTGCAAAAATGGCACTCTTTTATTCGTTTCGTAAGGACAATTGACACTTTCGTGTTCAAAAGTGAGCGGTTTTTCTCNTTATTATTATTGTTAATTCCGCTTAAGCATTTAAATACATTTTGAGGAGTAACACAATTCTATAGGTTTTACACTTAATTGAATTAATTAATCTCAAGTTTTTGTGTTCTCACAAGGTCAAGCTGTAAAAGTTTATTCTTGTTTCGAAATTCGAATCTGCTGATTTTTAAGTATAAAAATAGAGAGAAAAAAAAACGAATAAAAAATTGTTTTTCGTTGATTTGCAAAAATGGCACTCTTTTATTCGTNTCGAATCTGCTGATTTTTAAGTATAAAAATAGAGAGAAAAAAAAACGAATAAAAAATTGTTTTTCGTTGATTTGCAAAAATGGCACTCTTTTATTCGTTTCGTAAGGACAATTGACACTTTCGTGTTCAAAAGTGAGCGGTTTTTCTCTGTGTTTAAAATTAGAAAGTGCGGGAAATTCAAATCAAAATTATTTCATATTTGAAAAAAATTTGATAAATCATCATAAACATTCTTATCTTCATAATTTATTATTCATTTATATTATTAATTAATTAATTTTTATCTGGTCATGGTGATTTTTATCTTATCTTAATTAAAATTTCTTATCACAGAGTTTATGAGTGGTATCATTATNTATCTGGTCATGGTGATTTTTATCTTATCTTAATTAAAATTTCTTATCACAGAGTTTATGAGTGGTATCATTATATTTGACGAGTTATTTATTCTAACCCGATTATTAAAAGGTTAACGACAAGAAAAAATCAGTGTATTATCCTANATATTTGACGAGTTATTTATTCTAACCCGATTATTAAAAGGTTAACGACAAGAAAAAATCAGTGTATTATCCTATCATCTCAGGAAAAGAAAATTTGGAATTTGAAGATCCATGACAGTCGAAAAAACTAATGAAGAAGACCATGGAAGGGATTCTTTATCAAATATCATCACATCTATGTCAGTAACTTACTCAGATTTGGTCTATCCTCTGACTCAAACTGAGACTGAGACAGATGCTGCTGACATAGGATTACTGGATACTAGTATGAACCAACAGATCAGAAGAGGAAGCACTGGGAATTTGTCCACATCTTCCTTGTTGTATTTACCGAATGAATTCCAAGTTATTCAAGAATCTACAGTCCCACTTCTTATGGTAAGGATGATAATTATTCTTATGCTAATTTAATTCAGTCCGATTTTTTATNAATCTACAGTCCCACTTCTTATGGTAAGGATGATAATTATTCTTATGCTAATTTAATTCAGTCCGATTTTTTATGTCTGATACAGTTAAAACTGGTTGTGTAAAATATAGTTTTTTTTATTCATTGTGTCATAGAATCTTGAACATGCAGATCATGATTTCATTATTATCGCTGAATTTTCGGAACTAGAAGGACCCATACCAATCTGTACAATTCCAAGTCATGCTCCAGATAAAACTGACATTAATCTCAGCTCCTTTGCTGTGCATCTGATGTCGACAGATTATCAAGTAAACACTGTGTGAGTTATGATTTAGTTTTTTTTTAATTATTGAAGAAATTGTTAGAATGTTTAGAGTTAGACTAAGGGATTAATTTCATTGATTTTATTTAGGGGTCAGTTTTGTGTATNAATCTACAGTCCCACTTCTTATGGTAAGGATGATAATTATTCTTATGCTAATTTAATTCAGTCCGATTTTTTATTTCTGATACAGTTAAAACTGGTTGTGTAAAATATAGTTTTTTTAATTCATTGTGTCATAGAATCTTGAACATGCAGATCATGATTTCATTATTATCGCTGAATTTTCGGAACTAGAAGGACCCATACCAATCTGTACAATTCCAAGTCATGCTCCAGATAAAACTGACATTAATCTCAGCTCCTTTGCTGTGCATCTGATGTCGACAGATTATCAAGTAAACACTGTGTGAGTTATGATTTAGTTTTTTTTTAATTATTGAAGAAATTGTTAGAATGTTTAGAGTTAGACTAAGGGATTAATTTCATTGATTTTNCTTTTGCTGTGCATCTGATGTCGACAGATTATCAAGTAAACACTGTGTGAGTTATGATTTAGTTTTTTTTTAATTATTGAATTGTTAGAATGTTTAGAGTTAGACTAAGGGATTAATTTCATTGATTTTATTTAGGGGTCAGTTTTGTGTATNGAATTGTTAGAATGTTTAGAGTTAGACTAAGGGATTAATTTCATTGATTTTATTTAGGGGTCAGTTTTGTGTATGTGAAGACACTCAAGTTTTGAGAACAAATGTCTTTAAGGGTGTTCATGTTTTTATGCAATATTTTACACTCTATGACATCAAAGCTCGTGGATTCGTTCGACCGTTTTGCTTTGGCTATGTATCCAAAGACAATGTGAAACTGGATGGAATTGTTAAAAGTCTCATTGAGCAATTTAGTGAAGTAAGGTTATGTTAAAACTAAATTTCTAATTTAATAACCACCTGTAGTTAGTAATAATTTTTCTTATTTATTTTTACACAGGTTACAAAAGTCTTGAAGTATACAAATCGTGCCTGGTTTGCTTCAGAGTTGACTCAATATTTGACGAAATTATGTAAAGCAAAGGAAGAATTTATTTTTCGTACATCATTACCAATTCATAGTGAAGAAGAAATTGGAATTATGTTGAGCAACGAGGAAAATAATGATTCGGAATCTATTTCCCTCAATCAGATTGCCCAACAGTACACTGAGATTGAAAATATTTTGAAGGCTGTTAAAGACTCAATGGTATATTTTTATAATTAGCTTATTTTTTTACCAATTGTGAGATTATGAATAATTTTAGGTTGATCCAGGATTTAGCAAACTNTGTGAGATTATGAATAATTTTAGGTTGATCCAGGATTTAGCAAACTTGAACAGAAGGTTGAAAAGTTTATTTCAACTTCCTACGAAGCACCACATTTGTACAATCTTATAAGAAAACTTAATTTTTTGAGCAACTCATTTATGACAATGGACATCCCTTTGGTTCATCCATTGAAACAGAAAGGCGAATCTCTCCGTCCACTTACTTCCCTTGGACAAAAGGGAACCATCACTCTCGTGCAAGACTTAATGATGATTCNCGAATCTCTCCGTCCACTTACTTCCCTTGGACAAAAGGGAACCATCACTCTCGTGCAAGACTTAATGATGATTCATCAGGAATACAGGAGGGATTTGGTGTTTACACAAATGAGATCATTAGCTGAAGACTTTCGAAATCACTTCCTAATTTCGAAACAAAATGAAACCATCACTTTTAGCACACGAACCAAGAACTTTGAAATGACAGTCTGTAATGAAGAAGAATTGTGCCGTATTCTCGAGAAAATACATTCAAGTGTTCCTATTCTAGTATCTTCTGATAACAAAAGTGGATCTTATCATAGTTTGTCTTCTACAGAATCGGAACTAATGACTTCGCCAAATCAGGTAGATCTTATTCTCTCATTCATAAAGATAAAAAATTTCTTATTATTTTACTTCTTAGACAAATGGTGACGAAGTGTCTTACCAAACTGCAGTAGGGTCAGTTGAAAGTATATCGTCAAAAAGTTTAAACCGATCAAAAAATCAATCAGACTCACCAACCTCATCGTCATTTCCTACTAATCCAAATGGGTTCAGCACAAGCTCACCGATCAAAAGTTCAAATCCTAAATCCCCTTCTGTGGACTTCCAATGTACTGAAATGGGCTCATCGTGGACAATAATTGAACCAGTGAAGAATACTAATTCGCAGACTTTTGAGGACGACGCCAGCCCAATCAGAATTTCATCAGAGAATGAAGTAATTGAAATCCAAAAATGCGAATGGTGGGCTCACGCTTCCAAAACAAAACTCCAGAAGGGAGATCCAGGGTATGGAATCCGTAAATTCTGGATACAATACCCAAGAGTTGCTCACCATGTCTTTTTTTCTATTCTCATCGGTCGACCTATTATATTCTATGGAAGTTTAAAACATAGGTCAAAAGTTACACAAATTATTAACTCCCTGGTACCATTTATTCCCTGCTATCCAGCCAAGTCTTTCAAAGTACTCCATTGGCTCCAAGGAATTATGATTCGACCTTATTTAGACTTAAAACTCATTGGTCTCTGCATACCAGAGAGGCATACAATGCATGAGTTAGTTGACTCAAAGTATCAAAATTCTGTCACACTTTTCGATATTGAAAACAAAAAAATCATAGGGCCTGCATACTCTGGAGAAATCTTTAAAAATTTTGAAAACATTCCATGGCAAAAAAATTTCTTTGACGATTTGAGTCTGATGACATATTTTGGCAGCATTTTGACTGAATTGGAAACACTTGTATACATGTGTAAATCAATGCAAATTGATGGAGAGANATATTTTGGCAGCATTTTGACTGAATTGGAAACACTTGTATACATGTGTAAATCAATGCAAATTGATGGAGAGATTTCAATTTCAAAAATTATGAAAAATTTGGACATAAAAGATTCAGATATAGCTATCACCAAGCATCTTTCATCTCTCATTCAAGAGCCTGAACAATCTATTGATCTATTTTGAATTAGTAATCTTTAAAATCAAGGGCATGTTTAATAGTTTTAAATATTAATATTCTAATTAATATCACATGTTATTATTTATTCAAAATAAATTTCAATAATCTACTTTCTTCCTTCAATTTTATTATTTTATTCAAGTACAGTCAAACACGCTTATAAGAGCTTCGATTTTGCACGGAAAATTCTGGTCTTATAACGGATATAAGACTAATTTTGTCTTATATAAAAGCTATGACATTTTTGAATGAAATACGCAGTAATATTTAAATTTTCGGCGGGAACTTAAGTAGTTAAATTTAGAAGCAATCGTAAAGTAATGTTGAGGTTTAGTATTACTTCAATTAATCTGCAATTTTCGCTTTAAAAATCGCATTTTTATTAGCGTAAACATGATACAGTGGTTTTAGCTTATGTCACCTCCGAGAGAGCCAAAAATCGGTAGACAGTGGGCGGAGTTGACATAAGCCGATAATGGCAACTGACTAATACTTCATAGATTAGGTGACATAAACCAAAGTTCCCGGTTTTAGATGCGCATTTTATGATACGATACCTTTTTCGATTTATTTTACAGCTTTTGAAGGTATTACCTGAATTTAGAATACTCTAAAAGCAAATTACTTCTTAAAGTAATCGGCAAATTTTTTTTGCAATATGCCAGAAAAATGGAGTCGAGATATTATCGTGTCAGAAACTCCCAAAATATCGGTACTTGTTTGCAAAGTTCTTCACCTCCAATGTTGCTTATCATTAAAACTTTAAATTTCTCAATTGTAACTTTTTGTGTTTTTAAGGTTTCAGGTCAGTTGCTTTAATATTGTAGGTTAATAAATAAGAATATTTGTATTTATTTACTTTATCCATTTTGAAAATTAATTACTTTGTATATTGAAGAATTTAAGTGTTAAAAGTAGAAAAAAAGTTTGTAGAAGGCAATTAGTATGTTTAGATTCCAAAAAGAATAAGAGTTAAAGTAAAATCTCGAGATTGCTCATACTTTGGTCTTATATAAGTTACTACATCTAGCTTGAACTTGGGCTTTGAATTATGGTTTTATAACCCTTTTGGTCTTATAACCGTTGGTCTTATAGCGCGATATTTTCCCATGCCAAATACGCCATTGTTCCAAACCAAGTACGCCAAAATTGGTCTTATAACCGAATTGGTCTTATATCGGGTAATATATTATAATTTTGCTCCACTGTATTTGTAAAAAAAAATAATTGATTTCCTGTGGATTGTCCAAATACTTAGGTAGGTCAAGCAATCAAAATCTATCAAAATAGTACTAACTTTTTACACAATTTCCTCATTTTCCTTAGTTTCTAAAGACTAAGAAAGCCTGGAATTATGTTAGCCACGAAGCTATTTTAATATTATGATACAAAAATGTTTTTACTTTGATTGATTTACTCAATCAAATATTTCTAATTGCTACGTAGGTCAAAGAGTAAAAATCAGCAAAAATTATTTTCCTTTCGCACAATTTTTTCACGCAGCTTCGAAAAGCAAACGAGTGCTATGCAATTGTGTCCCAAAGCTATATTAAGGTGCTATTTAAAAAAAAATTTTTTTTTTTTTTTCAATTTAAACATGTAGCTATTTAAAATTGTATTCAATTTGAAGGTTTACCTTCGCTTTATCCAAACTGTTGAGTGAAAAATCAAAAAAAAAAAAAAATTTTTTTTAATTTTTGCACAATTCCCTTTACAATTAAAGATGAAGAGAACCCCGAATATAGCTTACCCACAAAAGTCTATTTAAGTACTATTTAAAAATAAAAAATAATTCCAATAATTAATATCATTTTAAAAGTTTTTTATTACACGCTTTCGAAATGGACGAATTATTTCAAATTCCCTTTTGGGTTTTGTTAAATAATTCTGTTTAGAGTAATTGAATAGAAAATATGATGATGATGAATTAACCGGACCTTTGAGAAATTAAATTTTTTTTTCCTATTGGATTATTGGTCAAATTAGGTTAGATTTTCATTATGAGAAATTTAATTATTACAATAGAATAAGTCATAGTATAAGGTTCAACTCTGAGTTATCCAATTACATTTGNACAATAGAATAAGTCATAGTATAAGGTTCAACTCTGAGTTATCCAATTACATTTGAGATGATAGACTTTACGTCTTACACGCCCAAGTAATTCAATTTTTGACTATCCCTTGAAATTACATTAAACAAACCAAATTACAAGATTCAAAACTAATCCAATTTTTTTTTGAATTACTTTTTTTCTATTTTACTATTTTAGAACCACAGGAGTTAGATTATTCGACGAACAAATGNAAATTGTATTCAATTTGAAGGTTTACCTTCGCTTTATCCAAAGTCTTGAGTGAAAAATCAAAAAAAAAAAAAAAATTTTTTTAATTTTTGCACAATTCCCTTTACAATTAAAGATGAAGAGAACCCCGAATATNTTTCACGCAGCTTCGAAAAGCAAACGAGTGCTATGCAATTGTGTCCCAAAGCTATATTAAGGTGCTATTTAAAATTTAAACATGTAGCTATTTAAAATTGTATTCAATTTGAAGGTTTACCTTCGCTTTATCCAAAGTCTTGAGTGAAAAATCAAAAAAAAAAAAAAATTTTTTTTAATTTTTGCACAATTCCCTTTACAATTAAAGATGAAGAGAACCCCGAATATAGCTTACCCACAAAAGTCTATTTAAGTACTATTTAAAAATAAAAAATAATTCCAATAATTAATATCATTTTAAAAGTTTTTTATTACACGCTTTCGAAATGGACGAATTATTTCAAATTCCCTTTTGGGTTTTGTTAAATAATTCTGTTTAGAGTAATTGAATAGAAAATATGATGATGATGAATTAACCGGACCTTTGAGAAATTAAATTTTTTTTTCCTATTGGATTATTGGTCAAATTAGGTTAGATTTTCATTATGAGAAATTTAATTATTAGAATAGAATAAGTCATAGTATAAGGTTCAACTCTGAGTTATCCAATTACATTTGAGATGATAGACTTTACGTCTTACACGCCCAAGTAATTCAATCTTTGACTATCCCTTGAAATTACATTAAACAAACCAAATTACAAGATTCAAAACTAATCCAATTTTTTTTGAATTACTTTTTTTCTATTTTACTATTTTAGAACCACAGGAGTTAGATTATTCGACGAACAAATGGCATAGTATATATAACATTCAAAATGGCGTCTGACAATAATGGTAAGAGAAAATGTCAAAAATTTAATGAAACTTTATTATTAATTTTTAAACATCTTTTTTATGAGCTCAAAATTTTATGTAGCGCAGATTTAACGAACATCACTTTAAGTTCGTCTTTAGTAAATAAGTATAGTATATAAATAACAATCCCCAACTTCATTGTTGTCTATTACTTTACATAAATTCAATCTAAACTTCTGTCATATGTACCATCCAAGCGTGTTTTTCTTGAGTAAACAATATCATCCTCAAGAGACTAGTTTTTAACCGTCGTCGAGTCTAATAATTAATAATTAATAATTAAATTTTACATTATTTACTAATTTATTATAACCTTATATAATCCTCATTTTTAGGACTGAAAAGTAGTAGTAGTAGTAGTAGTAATTATAACTTAATTTGTGCCTCATTTAGTTTTTTTTTTTTATAATATTATAATACTTAGGTTCAAATTGAGGAATTATAAGAACATAATATGCTTATGCTTATGCTTATGCTTAAACTTAAACAAAAAGTCGACAACGTACAAAAACAAAGCAAAATGAAGAGAAAACTTAATAAGTTCTATGACTTGACCATGATCCCTTGAGCTGCCAAAATGTAGATGAGCTGAGACTGAGACTGAGACTGTGAGACTGTGAGACTGAGATTTAAGTTAATAAAGAGACTTAAATAATTTAAAGTTGATTGTTGTAACGTGTCCTTATGTTTTATAGGGATTTCTATTATTCTTCTAACAATGGATGACTTGAGAATTTATCAAGGGATTACATACACCTCTTCTGACGACTCATGAGATTGGATGACTTCTCTGAAGATGAAGATGAAAAAAATAATAATTATTTGGAGTGAGAAGTACTGGAACTACTGTTACTACATGAACTTCCTTGATGTTGATGTACTGGTGGTGGATGTGAAGTAGTTAGACAAGATGACTGTGATGATGATGAAACTGATGACTGTTGCTGTGACAACTGATGTTGATGGAGTTCATCAGAATGGAATGAAATTGACATACCAGAATCCAATGATCCACAACTACCTCGTCGAATTGGTTTACCTAAAAGAGTAATTGACAAGTTAATTATTGGATAGGTACTACTAATAGATGATGGAAGGTACGGTTTTTTTTTTTAAAGTGATTTTAAACTTACATTGATCCGTAATATCCAAGAGTGAATTACTAAACCTTTTCATTTTCCCTACATCAACTCCAGAGTCACGATTTTCTTTAGAGAGTGATTCTATTCTACCCATTTCATCAGACTCAGCAATCGCTTCACGAAGATCTTCAGCAAATTTGGCACGATCATGTTCATTTCGAGCATTTAGGTTGAGAAGTACAATGTCACCTCGTTTGAGACACATGCCAAAGTCATAGTATTGATTGGTAAAGAGAAGTAGAGTAATTCCAGCAAGTGGATAACTCTGACGGAAGGAGTATGTGACAGAATTACGTTTTTTATGAAATATTTTTGTCAAGACGAGGATATCATTGAAGAGAAAGACTTCACGTTGATGGGATCCAGACTTTTCTTTTTTGTTCAAGTCGGCAACTTCGTAGAGACGGCAGTAACATACCAGTCTTCTATGTGGCAGTGCCAGATTCTATATTTAATAAAATATATAACGATATACATTTTTTTTTTTCATTTTTTTTTTAATTTATAATATTTTTTAATAACTAAAAAAAATTTTTTTTTTTTTTTTTTGATTTTTTAACTTACCGGTTTTTTTCCAACTATGGTTTGTTGAACTTTCATAACTTGTGTTACATGGTCAGATCCAGTACGAAATTCAGTCTGTTTTATCCTCTCATAAATACTAACTAACATTTCACGATCGATATCACCCCCATCGTCAATCCCACGTAAATTTTTAATGAAATCTTCCATTTTCATCCGTCGATCTTGTTTCAGATGTGGTGTATGAAGGTCTGTGTTTAGCATAATGATTGCTGTAAAAAATTAAAAAAAAAAATTTTCTTTATTTTTATGTAAGTAACAGGTATTTAGGATAATTTTAGGTAAAAATTATAAAATCACTTACCGAACGCCATCACAAAAATAGTATCAGCTCCGTTACGAAACTGAGATCTGAAATATAAAATTTAAAATAATTATTAGTCCAATTTGTCACTTTTTTTTTAAAAAGATTTTTCAAGAGAAAAACTTGAAGGCTTAATTAGATTTACTAGTCTACTTTGGTGAAAGTAGTAGTGAAAGTTGAAATTTTTCTTTTGATATAAACTTTATATCAAAGGAAACGCGAACTTCATCAATTTTATTTTTTGAGGTCATTACATGATGCCACGGTAAGGTATGAGTCAGAAGATTTCAAATTATATTTTAGATCAATTGAACAAGTGAGGGGTCAATGAACAAAAAAAAAATTTTTTTTTCGATAAAATTTTTTACATCGAGAGCTTACATTAACATATATTGTATCAATTTTATATCAATTTTATATCAACTTACATAACGTGTGGATTACAAACAGCATATCTTCGGCTAAAAGTTTCCATAATCCTCTCAATTTTTTGTGCTTCACCGGGCATACGAAGAAATGATTGAAATCTTCTCAGTGACAAGTCAATAGGTAAACTCGATAGATCAATTTCATTTGCAAAATGTTCAAGACAAGCCAATGAAAATGGACTTTGAAGATTTGCTAAATATTCACCAATCATCTGTTTACTCAATCCTTTTCTTGAGATGAGAAACCGTGCCACTGAAGATGAAGTCCCTTCTAAAAATTTTTTTTTTACTAAATATGAAATCCCAACTTCGGGTTTCTTATTAAATAAATTAAGTCCCACACGATAGAGTCTCTTTCGTATAATCTCACATTCTCCATCTGACATTTGTCTCTGTGGTGGTATTTTAAGATTATTTCCATTATTATTAGATCCTGTTGAAACTGGTGATGAACCATCATTACTCATAACAAGTACTGGTGATGAAGATGATATGGAATTTGGTGAAGAACCGAGTGATCCATTAATATGTTGTCCAGGAGGTTGTCTATTAATTGGAAATTTATTACTAATATTTGGACTTCCATTAGTATGAATAAGATGATGTGGTGGTGGATGATGATGATTTTGGTGATGGAGGTGATGATGGTGGAAGTATTGAATTGGAAGTGACCCTTGAGGAAGTCCTGGTGGATGAGTATAATGTTGTTGTTGTTGATAGGCATGGAGGTGTTGAATAGGGACATGGTATTGTTGATTACTACAATTTGTATTTGTATTTGTATTGGGAAGACGACTAGATGTCAATATGGTACTATCACTAGAATGTTGCTGAGTTAATTTACCACTACTACTGCTCACCAACATCTGAGGTGAGGAATGACTTGGATGCAACTGTGGAGTACGAATACGAATACTACTACTACTACTACTACTACCACCAATCCATTGTTGCTGATGGATAGGAAAATGTGAATTACTGGCACAGTGTTTTAAGTGCTCTTCATTGTTATCAACTTCAACATCCGCTACATCTGGACAAGGTGACCTTGAGAGTTCACCGGAGTGAATTGAGTCTTCTTCTTCATCTCCACAAATTTCTTCATCATCGTTCACATGATGGTGGGCATCAGTTTCCAAATCTCCACAAATGGCGAACCTATCAACGAAAAGTAAACAAAAAAAAAATCATCATTTTTTTTTCTTTAAAAACAATACTCAACTTAAGTTACAAAAAAGTACTTTTATTTTAAATTGGGCTAAATTTAACCAATAATTGTGTTGTTTGTTGACCGTAGGCTCAAATTTAACAACGGAGAAAACAACAGTACGTGGGAACATTTGATTCAATCAATAGAAGACTTGAGCCAGAAACAATTTACGTAGGATGGTTGGTTCTATTCTATCATTTTCTGATTCTAGCATGTGGGTTGGTCTAAAAATTGGCCTATTATATTTCTTTAAAAAAAAAAATCCTTGTCTCCATGTATTTTGTTACAAATGACGTCAACGGAAGTTCATGGTTGGAGAAAATTTGTTGGTGAAAGTAATAGTACTTTCTTTTGGTCATTCATTCAGTTTGACGGATCTTTTTTTTTTTTTTTTTTAGTCTAGCCCAAAGCTTCCGGATATCATCAGGATCCCTAGTCACGAAAACTCCAGTTGGAAAATAGTACTTNATATCATCAGGATCCCTAGTCACGAAAACTCCAGTTGGAAAATAGTACTTTCACTTCCTTTGAAAAATAACTCGAAAATCTCATTTCTATTCAATGTTTTTGTGGATCAGTTTTAAAATATACTGTACTAGTGTAGTACTATTCAATTGAATCAAAACGAGAATCTTTAGATTCTAAACTCGCTATTGGATTGGTTCAATTTGAACATGAGAATTATAGAACCACTTACTAGGATTACTCACGATACCAAGGGGTCCTTTAAATCTCATAGTGGAATTACATCAAAAAAAAAAAAGTTTGCAACATGTGCAAACTTTCACACACTCTGTTTTGCTCATTTTACAGACTTAACCTCAATTTTCACCTATTATATAACTTAGCGTTAAAGTAATTGGAAAAAAAAAACTAAATATATTCTTCCCTCGTACATAACTTTAGTTATAAAGTTTAAGTTGATTCAACTTTTTAGAATAAATTCATATATTTGAAATAAAAATAGTAAAATTTTCAACTCTGTGAGTGGAAGTGATGTATATTTGTTATGTAAATTTTTGAGTAAGTTAATAAGAATTCAAAGTTTGGGAGAAAGTTGCCAAAATACAATCCTAGGATTTATTTATATATTTTATTTTATTTTATTTTATTTTATTTTATTTTATTTTTTTTCAACTTTTGAAAAACATACAATTATTTCTCAACTTCAGGTTTTAAATTCAGAAATTTGACGTCTGACAATGAGATATAAGATTATTTTTAATAGAATAAATTTTCTTTAATTTAAGCACCAGGAGGGTTAAAAATTGAAGATTTTTAGGTCTAAATTTTAAATTATCAAATTTTTGGTTAAAGTTTTCAAAATAAAAATAAAACTTTTTATATTTGATTTTTTATAAGTTTTAAAATGGTGATTCCCACAGGAATTTGCATTTTACGGTAAAAAAAAATCGTAAAAATAAAGACTCCATCTTACCCATTTGTCCCTGGAGCTGAAGGAACATTGTTATTGATCCTTCTCGAGAGACGTCGTTCTGTCTTGATTCGTTGGAACTCTTTAACCATGCTATATCTAAAAAAAAAACGAAAAAAAAAATACATTATTTTAGAAAAAAAAAATATTCAAGTGGGCCAACTTTTTTTTTCTTTTTTTTTTTTTTTGAAGTTTTGTCCTCAGTGGGATACTTGGACAAGATTCCTTGTCGTTAGTATATAGACTTTTGAGTATAAACTAAAAACATCATCTCATTGGCAAAACAAATTTATTCGGATCAAGTGGGAATAATTTAAAATCGCTCTAGGGAATAATTCCCATGGATTTTGTGTCATTTGCACACAATAGATTTTAGCACAACTTTGCAAAAAAAAAAAAAAAAAAAAAAATCTAAACTAAAAATTTTTGATTTTTTTTTTTTTTTTGACATTTATATAATAAATTTCTTAACTTAATCCAAAAGAAAATCCCCAATTTCCTGGAAAATACGCAAAAATTAAAGGCTCATTTTCAACTCCAGTAACTTTTAGTCTCGATTCAAAAAAACACGTTGATTATCTTTTAACTCTAGAGTTCCTAAGAAATTATTAAAAGAGTGACGCATATCCTTCTTTTTTTCTCNAAAAAAAAAAAAAAAAAAAAAAAATCTAAACTAAAAATTTTTGATTTTTTTTTTTTTGACATTTATATAATAAATTTCTTAACTTAATCCAAAAAAAAATCCCCAATTTCCTGGGAAATACGCAAAAATTAAAGGCTCATTTTCAACTCCAGTAACTTTTAGTCTCGATTCAAAAAAAGNTTTTCAACTCCAGTAACTTTTAGTCTCGATTCAAAAAAACACGTTGATTATCTTTTAACTCTAGAGTTCCTAAGAAATTATTAAAAGAGTGACGCATATCCTTCTTTTTTTCTCAAATATAAGGATTTAATCAAAAGTTTTCATAATTCATACAACAGTTTTTGTTGTCAGTTGTATTAAGTTATATTTTGATACAACTAAACAACAACTGGTAGAAATTTTTATTACTAACGACTCAGAAGTAGTGAAAAAAACAATAAAAGCCTGTTTTAATTTTAAATGTACTCTATGATTATGACATATTCCTTATGGCTACCATCCACTTCTCATCTACTCCAATTAACTATTTCATCTCATGAAAAACCAATCAAATCAATCAGAATTTATGATTTTATCCTTCATACATTTCATCCTGACGATCTACATTTTCAGTATCCAAAGAGTTAATTGGTAGTAAACCATATGAAAGGTAACTTTTTTTTTTTTTTGTAAAGACTTGAATAACAAGATCATCAAACTAAAACTAAACTCGTCAAGACGCAGGATGCAACCCAATAATCATTAAATGGTAGTTGAATTTTTTTTTAAGATTAGCAAAATCTTAGACACATCATTGAATAGATAAAATAAAATAAAATAAATTTTTTTTTTTTTTTTTTTTTTTGCAAAGATGTGTCATGCTAATCTGATTATAATGCCAAATTCTCAAATTCCCAAGGTATTAAAAATCAGGATGGCCTCTCAAGGCTTTTCCGCACGTTTAAATTTTTATATCAAATTTATGATTTCCAATCACTTCTCCTGATTGATTTTATTTTCCCTGACGTACGTAAGCTTAAAGCGTCAGATGATGCTTCAGGATTCGCAAAAGTGTAGAAAACATCTAGCAGATTAAGTTAAAATTATTATTATTCTATTCACATCGCTGCAACATCGCATTATAGTAAAATACTGTAACGAAAAAAGATGGATAATCTGACAGCTTCATCAAATTGAAAATTCATCCCAGAAGAATCAATAGGATTGATTCGCTTAAAAAAAATGGCACTTTGATGAAAATTTTTTTTAGCAACAAAAAAATTGACAATGAAGTTTTTTTTTTCTGTTTTTTTTTTTTTTTTTTTTTTTTTTTCAAAAAAAAATGGCTCTTTAATGAAAAAGGATGGCACTTTGCAGAAACTGGACACAACTCCAAGGTTTTGCAACCTAATCAGTCAAGACAAAAAAAAAATCCAACTAATATCCGAAAACATTTTTCTTATCCAAAGAAGGTGTTAATAAATTTTGATATCCAAGGTAAATCAGTCTCACTAAAAATGTTGAAAAAACGACAAAAAAAAAACCAATCCCATATATAAACTGTCTAATTATTTGCATTAAATGCAAATAATTTGCAAGGTGGATGACTCGTCTTACGCCTTTTTACTAAATTTACGTTCCAAGGAAACGAAATTCTTAATCAAAAATATATATATATATAAATATATACAAAACTTGAAGAGTTGATTACTAAATTAATCAAGTTGTCGAAAAATTTAATAATATAGCCTCAGGAAGTTGCCAATCTTATAATTAGCAAAAAAATTGAATAAAATTTTAATAAGAAATTTATGTCAAAATTAAGAACATCCAGGAAGGAAAAAAGAGTCTAATTGTTACACTAAAATAAAAATTAACACAACAATAGATAGATCAGACGTGGTAATTTTAGAAAGGTAAATTAAGACGGTTTTGTCTTTTAATTAACATTATTCGCCTACCTTTTCTCTTTTGCTAATTTATGATTGTATAAAAATAAATATTATTACCACTACCCTAATAAATTAATAAATAAAAACTGAAAATTTAATTAAAAAAATTTTTTTTTTAATTAAAATCAAAACTTAATTCAAAAAATAATAATATACTTGCCCAATTTTTGGAAATATCATCTCATAAGTGAATAAAAATAATTTTATTTTTTTGCAAAAAAAAAAAAAAAATTTTTTGCAAAAAAAAAACTCAACAACAACTTTCACTTTTAACAACTTTCACATAGAGAAAGTAAGAATTATTAACACTTGATGTACTATACCTAGTAAGTACCTAAACACAAAAGTTTCACTAGAGAGTTTCAACTTAACTTCCAGAGTATTATTTCTGTCTTCTTACTTCAACCAATCACAGATTGAAAATAACCCAATTATAATATTACATGAAGCACACAGTATTTTTTTTTTTTTTTTGCAATAACATAATTCAACCACAGGAAAATAGCCTTGTGCAAAAATTATTCCACTTGTTATTTTCCTCCAGACTGAATCTGAAGTATTACGTATACTAACTTCCCAACAATAGTTTTCTAACCATTAGGAGTAGGACTAGACTACATGGTTACATGACTAGTGGTTAATAAAAAAAAAAGGTAACTACTTACACAAAGCATGCCAAAATAACTACTAAACTTATTATTGCAAAAATTATTATTTTTTCTTCTAGATAAGCTCTACTGCTGGAAATAAAAAGTGAAGAGCAAAAAAAAAANATTGCAAAAATTATTATTTTTTCTTCTAGATAAGCTCTACTGCTGGAAATAAAAAGTGAAGAGCAAAAAAAAAAAATAGTAATAATTTAATAAGAATCTTACCTCTGGGTTACCCTTGGATGTACGTAATGTTCATATCNCAAAAAAAAAATAGTAATAATTTAATAAGAATCTTACCTCTGGGTTACCCTTGGATGTACGTAATGTTCATATCTTCATACTTTATTTGGAATTATCCTCTGACGAAATGCCAGAATCAACAATAAGTTATGAGTTAACTTAACTCTCAAGATACACAGAGAGAGAGAGAGAGACCCTGACACTGTATGTGTTAATTATTTATTTTCCACACTCGTTTTTATTTTGCCAATTGAATTACTAATAATTTTTCTACATTTCCATTCTATCGTATCAAACTGCATTGAGTAACCTTTGTACAAATTTTTATTACTATACATTGATTTGATTTGATGGCTTGTGTCTGTCGATTAATAGACAAACTGTATCAAGAAGATATTTCACCTTGGTTCAAATTAAAATTTAATAACTACTTTTTTACCCATGATCATATGAGATATGATAAAAAGTTTATATATTTGATGATGATGCTTTACTAAAATCAAATTTTAGTCAATCAGATTACAAAGATTCAAATCTGATTGGTTNTATATTTGATGATGATGCTTTACTAAAATCAAATTTTAGTCAATCAGATTACAAAGATTCAAATCTGATTGGTTGAAAAAAAAAATTTATTTTTTATTTTTATGTAAACTTTTTTTAAATTTTATGTTAATTTTTTTTTTCTTTGTTTTTTGTTGTTGTAAAAGGTGTGTATGTAACATTTTTTTGTAATATTATTAATTTTTTTTTTCATACCTTCGGAAAGCCCTTTGGATTACAAGCGCCGCGTCGCGTGCCGGTGGACCACCGTAACGNTTTTTTTTTTCATACCTTCGGAAAGCCCTTTGGATTACAAGCGCCGCGTCGCGTGCCGGTGGACCACCGTAACGTCGTTCCACAACTCCAGTCTCACCAGTTTCCTAAAAGAAAATAATAAAATAATACTTATTATTAATATATTATAAAATTTGAAACTAAATAAATTTGAAACTTGGATCAGTAAAGAAATGATTGTTGAAGAAACGAAGATGCAAAGATGCGACCAAGAGGATATTCAGGGTTAAGCGGATTTTTTTTTTTTTGCAAAATGGGTGGTTTTCATCGGGTTAAAATTTATTTTATTTTTAAAATAAAAACTGCGCGCGCAACTACTAGAGAAAGTATTTACTAAACATTATTTCCCAAGTGTAAAATTAAAATCGATCTCTTTGACAATGTCAACGACCGTTGGATACTCAAGTAGCTTGCCACTCCCACGAAACTCAAACTTAAAATCTAAATCCAATTCCATAAAAAAAAACAAAAAGGATTATACGACTAAAGTTTTCATAATAAAATTTTATGACAAGACAACCAAAAGTAAGTATTTTTTTCCCCGATATGACAAAAGTAAAAAATAGAAAGATTCTTGATAAGTTTATAGTATAATCATAATCAATCAAGTTCAGTCCAACAATGGTAAGAAACTTTTTTGTTGATAGACGGTGCTAAAACAATTGATGTTTTGTTAAATTACTTGGGGTTAATATAAAAAACAATAAAATTGACAAAATTATCAAAAAGTTTCAACTAATGAAGAGAAAAAATTGACAAATTTCATATAAATTACGTCAGGAATTAGGATTACTAATTTTTTTTTTGTGGTTAATCTTATCTGCATAGATTTTGTACTAATAAACACATTTTTCTTGTCTTCAATTATTAACCTTCAAGTCGCACGTCAATTTTACAAGGTAGATAAAGAAAATTTAAAAAAAAAATTTTTTTTTCGTAAATCAGGATGGAAAATTCTATTATAAACTGATCATTAAGTAAGTACTTTTCGTAGAAAAACAAGTTTGTAAAGAAGACATGTCTTTCTGGATCTACCTTNAACTGATCATTAAGTAAGTACTTTTCGTAGAAAAACAAGTTTGTAAAGAAGACATGTCTTTCTGGATCTACCTTGATCTGAAAATTAATAAATTATTCATCCAGGTGGATTTTAAATAGTTAGAAGATACTCGTGCGAATTCGTAACAGTCAAATTTTCGCAATATACTTTACAATATAAGTTGACGTCATGAAACTGGTTAAAAAAAATTGCTTAGAGCTAGATGGAACCTATCTTCAAGATAAATAATTACAAGAAAAAAATTTAGCAAAGGGATTTCCCTAAGCTAAATATCAAAGTACAGGGTCTAGTATCAATTTTTTTTATTTTTTTTTTATCTACTTTTACTCTAGCTCCTCCCAGTTTATGTTGACACTTGCAAAATCAGCAACATTTCATAAACCGGAAAATTCAAAAAAAAATAATTTTTTTTTGTTTTTAATTAGAAAAAAAAACTGAATAAATAGAATAAGACAAATAGTCCCGCGATGTATTCCCACACAACCTCCCACCAATACAAAATTCCCTCATACCAAAATCTAAACCCTAAATTGAATTTAAATTGTCAAAAAAACTACATAATGAGACTTTCCGACATTCTAAAACGTCAGAAAACTGTCCAAAATTACTTTAAAAATTAAAATTCTTTAAAAATTACTATTCACTTTGTCAATTTTTATTTCAATTCCAAATTATTCTCATTTTACATAATATGCTTTTGCATATCTCATCAACAGCAATGAAAAGGTGAGGACGATTGACAAATGTCAACGGGTTAACAAAAGTAAAAGCTGTATGACCCTGTACATGTAAAACAAATTTGGCATTGATTTAAAAAAAAAAAAAAATTTCGAACCAAAACTTACTTCAGGAATATGTGTAATATTAATATTAATATTATTAATATTATTTTTATCCATTCAAAACTTAAGTTTTTCACCTCTAAATTCAATTTTTTTCGTTTTCAAATTGAAATTCAAGTAATTGTTATTTACTTCAAATAGACTTGATAACTCACACTTACACAAAACAACTGATGAAATGTATCAATAATGTATAACTAAATTTGTAAATCATAACTTCACTTAATTAATTTATAATCAGTTATGATTATCTAATCAGAAGGGTTAACTATATTAACTTAAAGTCAAATAGATATTCCCTCATTTATAAGTAATTATAATTAAATTACTAACAACCTTTCAAATAACAATAGAATAATAGTACATAAATATAAATTGAGTTCATTTTACAACAACCATTGTTGTCAATTATGACGTTTTTAGTAATTATTAACTTGAACAGTACAAATATTAAGCATTGTTTAAAAAATCAATAATTAATTTTAAAACAATACTTTCATTACTTGATCATCTAAATTGGTAAAAAAAAAAAAANTTTAAAAAATCAATAATTAATTTTAAAACAATACTTTCATTACTTGATCATCTAAATTGGTAAAAAAAAAAAAACCAAATCAGAGTGTTGATAGAATAAAATAATCATATTTTTTATAAACAAAAAATAACAACATTTAGAATAATTATTTAAGTTCCTATCAAATGAAATATGTACATCTGAAGTGTACAAAATTACAAAATAGATTTTTATACAAAAATCAAAATTCTAAACTTGATCTTTTAAAACTTTCTATTATTAAATATATTCAATAGATTNTTTAAAAAATCAATAATTAATTTTAAAACAATACTTTCATTACTTGATCATCTAAATTGGTAAAAAAAAAAAAAAAAAACCAAATCAGAGTGTTGATAGAATAAAATAATCATATTTTTTTATAAACAAAAAATAACAACATTTAGAATAATTATTTAAGTTCCTATCAAATGAAATATGTACATCTGAAGTGTACAAAATTACAAAATAAATTTTTATACAAAAATCAAAATTCTAAACTTGATCTTTTAAAACTTTCTATTATTAAATATATTCAATAGATTTTTTATACCTCGACCTTTGGGCCAGTTGATAATAAATTATTATACTATTTTGTATCATTGCCAAAAAAAAAATTTATTAAAATACTAAAAATTCTTTACACCTTATTATTCCGTCGTATTTTGTAATATATGTATTAGTACATTTATGTACAGTGGGAATAGCTGGGGAGTGGACAATGACACCCAAGTTCACACACCCCATCCGAACTGAACAGCATATATGGGAACAACATTTTTCACTAGTATCATTAGTTAATGAGGTTCCGATTTTACACTAGTAGATTGATAACCTATAATCTTGTTTTAGAGCGTTAAAAGTAGGTGAGGGGAGGGGGGGGGGGGCAGATGCCCAAATGCAAAAGGTGTCAAAATTTGAGGTTTGTTTTTGAAAGAAATAATTTTGCTAATTCATTGCTTTTGCTAACTAATAATAGTTTTACGCTTAATTTTTTTTTCTCATTACTGGAATGAGTCTACCACCACACCTGCGACTAATAGTTATAAAAATTAGTTACCGCTACCCTGAGGATACTTACCAACAAGTGATGGAAAGGTATAATGCCCATCCATCTACAATTAACCATCAAATTCGAAGTAAGGGTACCATAAAAAATATTATTGACAAGTTTGAATCGTCGTTCACACTGTTGGACTTGAAACCAAAAAATTTCCAGAAACCTGCAACTGGAGAAGAAATGGCATCAGCTGTCATAGCTGCTGCTTTACTCGATCCACACACGACAACTAGGAAGCTCGGTCTGGATTCCGGAATTAGCCAAATGTCAGTAGTGAAAATTCTAAAGCAGAACAATTTTCACCTCTACAAAATGCAAATACTGCACATGTTAAAAGACGACGATGCGGATCGGCGATCAGATTTATGCTAATGGGCACGTGACATGTGCCATAAAAACCCGGAATGGACGCGCTGCATTATTTTTAGTGACGAATGCTCAGTTCATTTAAATGGAGAAGTCAACCGGCAGAATTTCAGGCTTGTAACAAATAGTCCAAAAATTACTTTTACAAAGTCGTAGTTAGTCAGATCCAAATATACGGACCCTGATTAATACTTGAGTAATAATCAGTCATATTGCGATCACATATTNTAGTTAGTCAGATCCAAATATACGGACCCTGATTAATACTTGAGTAATAATCAGTCATATTGCGATCACATATTGATCTTGTCCTTCATGATTTTAATATTCTATCCATTATTTTTCAAATTAAATCATTCAGTTCCTAACCTTACGCGCAAAATAGTTGTGCCCGTCTATGGTCTCTGGGTGGGATGTGTGAACTTGGGTGTCATTGTCCACTCCCCGGCTATTCCCACTGTATACTACTATTGGACTAAAATCAAACCAATTGAAATCCACGACACTATTATTACTAACCAAATTTCAACTAACTACCCACTGCCCGAAGGTCATGTCGTGCTCGTGACTCAGAAAAAAAAAAAAAAAAAAATTAGAACAAGTAGGTAGTAATAATATTCGTAAAAACATTGCCAATTTCATGGTTAGTTTATTAATTAAGTTGCACAGAATTTTCAATTTGCAAATTGACTATTAAATATCTCTAGTCTAGTCTATAAATTCATGTCGTAGATTTAAAAATTTCTTATTTAAAACTCAACTTTCAATATTACAGGTCAAAAACTCTATGTAGGATAAGGATTATAATTTGTTTATTTTATAAACTAAATGTAAGGATTCAATTAACACGCGTTGCTATGCCCATCATGTGCTAAATTAACTACCTGACATCCTTTTCTATTGTGAATTCTGATTGGAGAGAGTTAGTTGAATATTAACAATAGAGTTTTGCGGTTTATGAATCAAAAAAAAAAAAAAAAAAAAATACAAAACTAACCTTACTACCTCATATGTGTGTATAATGTCTATAAGGATGTTTGGCAAATTTTTCTGCTCCAAATTTTTGTTACCTTGTTTACGTAGTATAAACATTGTCGACGAGGTAGTTGACCTCCTGTCGCTGGACCAATTGTTGCAAATCCATTGTTATAACCTCTAGCTATCCAACATATGTTATTAACACTACCACTACCACTGATTGGTAGTGATGATGGTGCTTTGATATATAAAACCATGGTTATACTACTTTAACAAAAATTATTTACACAAGTTTATATAAATGAAACACTTCACAAATCACAAGTTGTATATCAAATTTTTTAGTTTTATTATTATTATTATTATTATTATTATTTCACTGTGTTGTATTATATTGAAATACTTCAATTTTGACAACAATCTAAATTCGTATTGTTCAATTTTTTTTTTTTTCAAAAAGAATAATAATAAAAAGATTCTCTAACTTTTGAACACTCCCTAATGTCTATAGAGATGTCAAAAACAGAACAAGCACTACTGATTCCATGAGACTCTATCGAATCCATTTTTGTCGATGTACCATTGGAGGAAAAAGTAAATTAGGTCTAAATATAACCCCTTATTTTATATGTATATATATATATATAAGCTTAAGTGCTATTTCGGCTTCTTTTGTTCAATTTTTTTTTTACTACTAATTTCTAACCCATAGTGAAAATACTTAGCTATATGGTCTAATTTTCGATACTTTTCGTATCCACTTTTTGCAAAAATATTATATATTATATATTATATATTATATTGAAAATTAAAAAATTTTCAAACTCAAAGATGAAATTTATGGGTAGTAGCTCTAGTGTTAAGGTGGTACAATAGACTATGATCCTGACAATACTGACGAGATCAAAACCAAAGTAAGTTAACTTGAGTTATTAAGTTTGCAAATTTTTTCTGCATCCTTTCACAAGAACAAAAAAGCTTGCTTGGGATTGGATGACCATCATCATCATGTTTCTCCTCTACTGGTTCACGTGAATAAATTGTTAAAAATTTTGCACACGAAGAAGTTTTGACCAAGAAGGGATTTGCAAAAAAAAAAAAAAAAAAAAAAAAAAAAAGCTATAGAATATCAATAGGGGATGCCAAAAAATATTAATTTCAACTAAACTTTTCTATCTGGCCATTTGGAATAATTTAACAAAGGATTGTTATATCTGAATTATAATTATATACTCAACTCAATTTTAACAACTATAAATATAAAAAAAAAAAAAACTAGGACCTCTAGCCTGTCATTACTAAAAGTAAAAAGTCAAATAAGGTTAAGTTTCTGAATATATTGTTTTTTTTTTTGGCAAATTGTCTCTTTGTCATGGCCATTTCAAATTTTTTAATTATTATTGTATACTTTCCGTTTCATTTACATATTGTACACCCAGGATCTAAATCATAGATCAAAAAAATTCAAACAATCACTCAACAATTTAGTTAACTCATACTGTACATTACAGGAAGACGTTATAAGAACTTGTACTTTTTTTTTTTTTTTTTTTTTTTTTTTTTTTTCCGTTTTGTTCTGTGAAAACCATTGGATTTCGGATGGGATATTGTCCTACTGGATTCTGAATTACCACCACGACCACTAACACTAAAAGTTCCATTGGATAAGGAAAACCGAGATTAACTTTAGANACAATTTTCAATAATTTAACCTCAGTTCCTGGTACTAACTTGTATTTTTATTGGTAATGTAATAAACGGGATGATTAAAGAGAAATCCTGCGTAGAGTGTTAGACCAGCTCATGCGCAAAAGTAATCCATTGTTAAAAAAAAATTATCAATATGTTATTAGACGATGTGTAGTAAGTTTAGCTGTTAATAATCACAACATTAGATCAATTTTTAATCATATAGGAAATTGGGATTTTTAAATTCAACCAATCATGAAACGAGCCAATGGCTCTTTTGATCATACAAATTATTAACAAGTTGTTGGATCACTCTGTATAAATTTAAAGTGAAAAAAAAAAAATTTTTTTTTTCTTTTTCATTTTACTATTCACAACAATTGAGATGGAATAATGGCCCGCTCAATTATAATTTCCGTTTGTATTGTTGTTGCTCAACTTCCTTTGAACTTTGATGTTCCTCATCCTCATCATAAGAAAATCGAGAGTTTAATCAATTTTTTCATTTTTTTTTTGCATTGTTGTAATTTCCAACTACCAACTTGTTCTACTAGAGGTGTAACCAATCCTGAGCTACTTTTTGATATAATGCCTATAAGAAGATCCCCCGAGTGTCATGGATGCTTATAATTAAAAAAAAATTTATATTATATATACACAATGAAACCTCAACTCCGCCTATTATTGTCATCTGAAGATGAGAAATGTACAGGTCAAGTTATATTACATTAAAAAGTAAAAATATTAACAAAAGTGACAATTGTCACCAGTATAACATATAATTGGTTAAAAATTAGGAAAACCCAAGAGTGTCATTGCCATCTACTACGTTTCATTTTTACATTCAAAAAAGTAATAGTGATAAAGAGTTGAATTACTTCATTTTAGATCTGATTATAACTAATTACAAAGTTAAATAATAAGTTAAATGTGTAATATATTTATTTTAATTAAACAAAAAAAGTCATAAATAGACGGGTGTTTGATAAGCTTCTAAATAATAACACCCATGACCTCTTGTAACTTCCAAGTCCAACTTGAGTGTAATTATTAAAAAAAAAATTATTAACCCTTTCTAAAAGTTTTTTTACTATAAATGTACAATTAGACAAAAATTTTTAGATGCTATCTAGTCTAAATAGCTCCTAGCGTCTTTGCGTCTGTGATATAATTAATTAATAATTTTCTCANGTGTGTAATTATTTTAAAAAAATTATTAACCCTTTCTAAAAGTTTTTTTACTATAAATGTACAATTAGACAAAAAATTTTAGATGCTATCTAGTCTAAATAGCTCCTAGCGTCTTTGCGTCTGTGATATAATTAATTAATAATTTTCTCATAAAACTTTCTCTGTGTAGACTCATCTACACATAGAAAATTCAGACAAAATTGTTTACTCAAAGACCAAGAAATTTCATAATCTCCAAAAAAAAAAAAAAAAAAAAAAATTAATAATCTCCAAAGAAAAAAATCCGACTACCCTAGAGTAGACTTAGTTTCTACAGATGAACTCCAAAAACTCTCATTTTTACTAAATCTACCCAGTAGATTTGAAGAATTAAAAAAAAAAATTTTTTTTTTTTCTTTTTTGGAATGATTACAGGAACTCAAAGATTCAAACATACCCGGGCTTTAGCTTATTTTCAAAAAGTAATAAATGTATAGACCCCAGCCAAAATACATTAAATAGTAAACCATTAGATTCTATTTGTACAAAAAAAAATAAAAATAAAAAATAAAAATTACGTCGTATAATTCTTCCATTTCGAATCAAAAAAAAATTTTTAAGGTCACCTAGATACAAAATGGATGAAATAGAAACCCCAGAGAGCGAGAGCCTAGACAACATTAAGAAAAAATTATCCAAATCTTATATATAAAAAAAAATGTTTAGCCGACAGATGACCTTTTCGAAGTTACTGACCCCTTTGCTTACCAATAATTATACTGATGATAACAAATGAAAAAAAAAATTTCTGTTAGTTTNATAAAAATAAAAAATAAAAATTACGTCGTATAATTCTTCCATTTCGAATCAAAAAAAAATTTTAAGGTCACCTAGATACAAAATGGATGAAATAGAAACCCCAGAGAGCGAGAGCCTAGACAACATTAAGAAAAAATTATCCAAATCTTATATAAAAAAAAAATTGTTTAGCCGACAGATGACCTTTTGGAAGTTACTGACCCCTTTGCTTACCAATAATTATACTGATGATAACAAATGAAAAAAAAAATTTCTGTTAGTTTCGTCTAGTCTCTTAAATTTTACTATTATCAGTTCCACTTAACCTTCACCATTTGTTCAGAAAACCGATAAAAAAAAAATATCCACAGGGTTCTAAAACCTTTTGACATGCTGTAATTTCTGTAGACTTTTTAGATAAAGTCTCAAAAAATTATTTCAATTTTTACATAATTAATTATTAATAATAGTAAGTAAAGNATATCCACAGGGTTCTAAAACCTTTTGACATGCTGTAATTTCTATAGACTTTTTAGATAAAGTCTCAAAAAATTATTTCAATTTTTACATAATTAATTATTAATAATAGTAAGTAAAGTACAATGTACTAATGAATTATAAACTCAAACTCACATAACTAAACTACCATATTTACTTATTTTAAAAATTCAACTCAACAACAAAAAAAAAACTCAAATTCAACTCTTCAAACTCAAAATTGAATATATATATAAATAAATAACTTAAAAAATCAACTTTTCCGCATGGTAATAATAAGTAATAATTTAAATTGTTGTGGTTTTGATAACTCATAGTCATAACTCATAATTCATAATTTTATGAAAAACAAAACAAAAAACCATCATCTATTACTCTAATATTAACATCTTCTTTAGAAAATAAAATGAAAATAGTAATAATAATTATTAATAATTTAATTTGAGTTATACAAAGTTATTTCAAGCCTTTTCTCTCTCATCTTCAAAGACAAACAAAAGTGAATCAAAACAGATTCCTTTTCAGTTTTGATTGTTATAAAAAAAAAGAACAATAAGGATGAGATAGATAATTTGGTTAAAATTCATAAGAACAAATTCAGAGATTAATTAAAATTTAAATTAATGGAAAGTAGGCTATATAAGGTTTACCACAAGTTATACATCAAAAATTACAACAAACTCCTAATTTAAGAGTTGTTGAGTCTCAGGTTCAATATTATGACCACTGAATGACTAACCTTGCATCTAATAAATAAATTTATACCACAAGGAATAAAAAATGGTTATAATTTCAAATAATTTCCTTTAATTTCCTGACAACTACTTACAAATAAAAATAAAATAAAATAAAAATTTTTTCTTATAAAACAAAAATTTTACCAAAAAAAAATAGTTTAATAATTTAAAATATGTACAGGGTGTTTAACATTTTCTTGCACCCTAGAAAGCATGACGTCATTTTTTCACACTCTTTTGCTGACAGCAGCATGGGGTGGGAGGAGCTACGATGAAATTGGAAAAAGAAGGTGCATAAAAAGATTAAACATCCTGTACTAAGTTGAAAAAGTGTCTTTTACTTTTCACCACATGTAAAAATGAGTCAGTGGAAAGTACCAATTTCGTAAATTTGCTCTTTTTGACAATAATTAACCAGTTTAAAAATAATGTTGAGATGATNATTTTTTCACACTCTTTTGCTGACAGCAGCATGGGGTGGGAGGAGCTACGATGAAATTGGAGAAAGAAGGTGCAAAAAAAGATTAAACATCCTGTACTAAGTTGAAAAAGTGTCTTTTACTTTTCACCACATGTAAACCTGAGTCAATGGAAAGTACCAATTTCGTAAATTTGCTCTTTTTGACAATAATTAACCAGTTTAAAAATAATGTTGAGATGATNATGGAAAGTACCAATTTCGTAAATTTGCTCTTTTTGACAATAATTAACCAGTTTAAAAATAATGTTGAGATGATAAATTGAATAAGATAAAATAAGTTTACATACCTCGGAAGAGTCATGGAATTGAGTAGATGAAGACTTTGAAGAGGTTGTGAAGAGCACCGGAGATGACGAAGCTGAAGATGATGAAGATGAAGTAGAGAGACGAGTCATTTCCGAACTTGAGTAAATGCTAGAAAATAAAGAATCAAAACTTAATTAGGATTTACTACTCTACTAACAATAATAATTATCATTTATCATAATTAAGGTCTATATGAAGCCTCAGGAGTCAGGAGTCAGAGAGTCAGGAATCAGGAATCAGAAATAAGGGAACGACCTATAGTATATGTGTATATAAAAATTATTTTTATAACCTCTATCACTCTATTCACTTCCGTTGAATAACAATGTTTAACTAGATTTTATAATATATAACCTTAGTTTCAAACTCTACCTTCTTAAAAACCCTATAGGTTCAATAAATGTGTCTCCAAAAAGGTGAGAAATATCCATTAAGAGATAATAACAACCTTCATTTTATGTTAAACTATTATTATAACATATAACCTAGTCGGGGTTTTTATAAATTATGGAAAAAATAATGATTTCAAGAGTCAACGGTTTTAGGGCTCATGCGTGGGAAGTGGAAATAGAAAAAANAATTATGGAAAAAATAATGATTTCAAGAGTCAACGGTTTTAGGGCTCATGCGTGGGAAGTGGAAATAGAAAAAATAAAATTCAATATTTCAAAAAAAAAAATTTTTTTTTTAATTTTTGGTGACACTATATGAGGAATGGACTGTCCTCTCGTAGGGTTCCATCTGGATCAATANAATTATGGAAAAAATAATGATTTCAAGAGTCAACGGTTTTAGGGCTCATGCGTGGGAAGTGGAAATAGAAAAAAGAAAATTCAATATTTCAAAAAAAAATTTTTTTTTTTAATTTTTGGTGACACTATATGAGGAATGGACTGTCCTCTCGTAGGGTTCCATCTGGATCAATAGTTATAAATTTTTAATTTACAAACTACACAAATTTCACTGCCAAATTCAATAATATTAACACATAATAATGATAATGTTTGGGATTTTGTAGAAGACTGCTATTATAATATTAACTACTTCTGATATATTAATGTTTGTATCTGTTCAACTACTATATATTATTAAGACAGCTATATTGAAGTCTCATCTGGACTATTTTTTTTGGGTGTCTGACACATGGAGTTGAAAGAAAAAAAAAACAAATTCTTCAATTTCGATTTCTGTATCTCATAAATATACTACTTAACTCTCAGAAGATCCGTATCTCCACTTTCTTATGCTAGTACTATATAAGAAAAAGAATTTATAACTCACGGCGTTTCAATTTGAACAACGGTTCTTACTTATAATGTACACAACGGAAGCTTAACCTCTACAATAAGATTTTACTCAAAATTTAAAAAAAAAATCTTTTTTTTTTTTGAACTTATACTTATGTTGTTGTATAATCATATTTGAATGAAATCTCTCTTCATAAAATAAAACCAAGGGAACTAATACACAATATTTCAATGAATTAGTTCATAAAAATGAAAAGAAAGAGTAAAACTGGGTGGAACAATGGAAACTCATAATTTGAAAATTTTCTGAAAGACCTTTTCATTTCAGTTTTCTAAAAGTAAGTTTCACTCAATCGAACTTTCACTTCCTTTTTACTTTAGGAAGTTATAACTTCTTTAACTTTTTGTTTCATTATTGAAACTCAACAATAATACATATATTGTATAACAAACTGAAAGCTTTTCGAGTATCGTATTTAATGAAAAGAAGTCAATTTCAGTAATGACTTTGCCAATTTCTTTTCAGAATGTTGCCAAATGGTGCAGGGTGTTTTCAGATTTGGGGGTGTGGAGAAAGTCTGCTTAGTTTTTTTTTTTTACTTATTTTTTTTTCCCTTGGTAGTGTGCACGTATGCACTAGAGCCAACAGATGAGATTTGAAATGAAAAATTGGCTTCGAAATAAAANTTGAACTTTCACTTCCTTTTTACTTTAGGAAGTTATTACTTCTTTAACTTTTTGTTTCATTATTGAAACTCAACAATAATACATATATTGTATAACAAACTGAAAGCTTTTCGAGTATCGTATTTAATGAAAAGAAGTCAATTTCAGTAATGACTTTGCCAATTTCTTTTCAGAATGTTGCCAAATGGTGCAGGGTGTTTTCAGATTTGGGGGTGTGGAGAAAGTCTCCTTAGTTTTTTTTTTTTACTTATTTTTTTTTTCCTTGGTAGTGTGCACGTATGCACTAGAGCCAACAGATGAGATTTGAAATGAAAAATTGGCTTCGAAATAAAAATTTTTTCAAGTTTATCAACTAAATTTCTAATTTTTCAACTCAATTTATGAATTAACGCCTTTTATTCTTTGAATTATGAATTAACGCCTTTATCTTTGAATTATTATATAAATTATACAATGAAATCCTGAAAGATATGGAAAAAGTGGAGAAAACTGGGCCTCAAAAATTTTTTTACACCCTGTACATTACATTTGCGACTAGAAATATGAGAACTCATTTATTTTGAGTAGACAAGGTCTAATAATAATAATAATAATTGTTACCGATCAATTTTTTTTTACTAGAGAAAGCTTTATCTCCAGGAAAATAAAAAAAAATTTTTTTTTTTTTTTTTTCAAAATTTATTGATTTTCAAAAAAAAAGATATATAATATTTAAAAATTACTTAAAAATTCACCTGCTGGTATCATGAAGAAGACCAATTTTGACAGGACGATTGATAATCTCATTATTCATCATTTTCCAAAATCACTAACACTCTTATCCAGTAACAAAAAGTATCTTTTAGACGACTCTAGTATTAACTTTTACACGAATAATGACTTGACAGAAAGTTCTTATTGACAAAAAGGGTTGTCTTGTAACTGGGAAATCCATTGAGTCATTTTATTATTATATATTTTTTTTTTTCATTTTATATTTTTACGAAAGAAAAAAAAATCCAAAAAGTCCTTTTGCTACCCTACAGGGAGCCCTTCATCTCCAAAAATGTATCTTTTTCTTTTGGTCACTGTAACACTTGGAAATGAAGAAACAAAAAAAAAAAAAAATTAAGAAACTTATTAGGTCCTTTAACACCTAAATTGCTTCTACTGAAAAAACCACACACGAAGAATAGCTTTTTAAGAAAATAAGAAACAAACTTCCAAAAAATAGAGATTACTTATCATTAATAACTACTATAAGTAGAAACTTTTTGTTACCAAGTATTATTATTGTTAACTATCAGTATAGCCTCTAGCAATCAACAATTAAGAGATGGGTTACTACGATATTGAATTTCTTCCTAAAAAAAATTTTTTTTTAGACAATATACACCAAAACTGACTGAAAGAGTTGAAATCTTATCCATTGAAACACAAACTTTCACTTTCTACTGTAGAAAAAAAAATAGAATTTTCAACAAACTACTGTTTTTATAATCAAAGAGTTTATGTTCTTGGAAGAAAAAAAAATCTATTTATAACCAGGCTAATCTTTTTAAGTTACCAAGAACTGAGTTATATATATACTTTTTTTGGTGAAAATTAATGCTCCCACGTCCTACTATTAACACACGCACATCGGAGACTGACTGGATCTTCGGGAGAAAAGATTCTGCTGGAAATGGATCTGAAAAAAAAAAACCGAGGTATTTTTTTTTTTTTTTTTTCGGAGGGAGAGTACAGAAAAGCCGAGGAGAGTCTGAGTGTTTGAAAAATTGTCTTCTTTCGGTGAATTCCGTCCTTGCCTTTGCACCCACTCAGACACTCCGATACTTAGGTTCTTAGGGTTCTTCCCTACATCATGTCCTCTGTAGAATTAAACAGTAGGGGGAGAAATAAGGTTTGATAATAATAATAATATAGAACTCTTCGAAACTCTACGTTTTTCCCCTACTTTCCCTACCGCGGGAGAAAGTTGTCGGATCCGAGAGAAAACTAAAATTTTACTTACTCTATACCTGATACTGATGCTGATAGTTGAAATGGTTAGAAGAGACTGAGAGTCTCTCTCTAGTCCTTGTCAAAATACAAATCGATCACATAGTAAGTAGTAGTAGTCAAAAAAAAAAAAAGGACCAGTAGACTTTAACCACCACAAAAAAAAAAAAAAAATTTTTTTTTAAACTTATACTTTCACTTCCGGAGACTCTGGAGATATGAACTTGAGTGACACGTGGAATAAAACTGTTGATAGAAGTCAAATTCGTCATCCGCTTCCTAGAGATTAACAGCGCTAATTCTTAACTCGTCGAGCTCTGTAAGGGTTAATAATAGCTCAAGTTGAAAAAAAAAAAAAAAAAAAAAAAAAAATTTTTGAAATTTTGTATCCAAACAATCTAGAGTTTGAAATTTTACTCCAGAATTGAAAATATATTTAAAAAAAAATTATAAATGAAACCACTGGAGATTACTTTCTTCCATTTTAGTTTCACTTTTAAATTTTAACCCTCTAGAGGTCAGGGTTTAAAAATCGTTTTGTCAACAACAGTTACATAATATAAATTATAAGNATTGAAAATATATTAAAAAAAAAATTATAAATGAAACCACTGGAGATTACTTTCTTCCATTTTAGTTTCACTTCTAAATTTTAACCCTCTAGAGGTCAGGGTTTAAAAATCGTTTTGTCAACAACAGTTACATAATATAAATTATAAGTTATATAATTTCGATGTTAGTATAGTGTATCTATTAGTTACAAAAAAATTTATAAGTTTTCCATTACAAAAAAGACCCTCTTACTATAGATACATTATTATATAAAAAAAAAATATAGAAATACAATGGAACAAGTTTCCATCACCCCACTCTCATTCTTCATAGAATCTACTGTTGGAAAAGGTTTTTTTTTTTTTTTTTTTTTTTTTTTGCCGAAAAAGTGACAACTTATGCAATCTAACTACTATACTCATACTCCCACCCTAGTATTTTAAGTTTACCTTTCGTGTTATAAACTATGTCGTCAAAAAGGTTTGGATTATGTAACTTTTTCGGTATACACGATCGTAGAATACAAAGTATTTCCTGATTATATAACTTTAGACATAGATCAAAAAAAAAAAAAAAAATGACATGACACAACCCTTTAATTTAGAATTATTTTTTTAACCCTCTAGGTAGTAGGGGATGTGTATCTAAATTAGGAAATTGCTACCAGATGTACCTATCTATCTCTCCCTTCTACCTCTCAGGTGTATAAAATAAAAACATATTATAAAAATTGTCAAATCAATTCTAATGGCTTCCTTTTTGTCATGTGAAACTAATCATGGAATGACTGTATAGGAAGTAGATGAAGCCAAAAGAAAGGTGTAGGTGTAGGTGATGGGAATTATATGTGAATTTGTATTTTGATCTCTTTTCATACTAGGATTCGAAAGGGTTCAATTTATATATATATATTTTTTTTATAATTGAAAAATTCAAATTTCAAATTGAAATTCTAGAAAAAATAATTAGACTATTTTTAAAAGAAGAAGAAAAGTTGCGCGGGGGTGTATATGTTAATTTTTAGATTTATATTACCAAAAAGAGAGATTTTCTGCTGTCTCTTTTCGTAATTGAATTTTAACGATAGAGAAAGAATAAAACTTGAGAAAACCATAGAATCTGGACAGAAATGAGTAATTAGTTTCCAAAAATGGTAGTATAAACTCACTATAGGACTTATTAATAGCTCAAAAAAAAAAAAAAGTTTTCCAATGTCAAGTCTAGAACTTCCGCTCCACGTGGCCGGAATATACAAAATTCTGTTTCAATTTTGATANAGTTTTCCAATGTCAAGTCTAGACCTTCCGCTCCACGTGGCCGGAATATACAAAATTCTGTTTCAATTTTGATATCCTCATTTTTTAAAAAGAAGGAGTATTTCTAGAAAGAAAAAACAATAGTTTTGACAAGGAAAGTTTAGTAACACGAAGACATTTCAAATTTTAAATTTGAACAGATATAATTTATATATATATAATATATGTTATATATATTTTGAATTATTATACAGAGTNTTCAAATTTTAAATTTGAACAGATATAATTTATATATATATAATATATGTTATATATATTTTGAATTATTATACAGAGTGGTGTAATAAAAAAGAAGAAAAAGGTGAATACTGTAAGGAAAAGTTCGATTTCTCAAGAGCATTATGTTTCCCTACACTTTCACTTGACTTTCACTATTTTCTTTTATATTGTTTTCTCTTACAAAAAAAAAAAAATATTTTTTTTTCGTACAAAAAAAATATATTTTTCTTCCAATATATATATACATTTCTTTTACCTCAAGTACGGAGTTGAATTTCAAAAAAAAAAAAACTACACTGTGTAGCTAGAGCAGAAAGAAGATAATAATAAAGTTATTTAATACAAATAAATTGAAAAAAAAAAAAAAAAAAAAAAAAAAAAAAATTTTTGTAGACAAATGTCACACTTAGGGTTAAAAGTGTTAACTTTTTTAAAAACTTGGATAAGTTGATGCTTAGAATTAGTCAAGGTCCTAACTATAAGATGAAATTTTTTATCTCTTTCTGATTTTAATATTTCAAGTATAACTTTATATAAACTATTGATTCTTCCAGTTGAATAAATTTCAAAACTTTATTCCAAAAAAAAAAAAAAATTTTTTTTTTCTTCTTTTTTCATAATTTTCAAAATGAAAGGAGAAAGCCGGTAGAAATCCATAGTGGAAACTGGNAGAAAGCCGGTAGAAATCCATAGTGGAAACTGGTGATAAAAATCCAAACCAGAAAAAATCATTTCATTTAAAATTTTCTCATAATTTTTACAAACCTCACAAAAGCCTCATATCTCTAAACTGATGAATTGATGAAGATTGAAGATTGAAGATTATGATGACAGTTTTAGAATTTCAAAAAAAGTTGTTGAAAACTAACCTAACAACTAAAAATATATATATATATTAAGTGTGGATTTACCGAACGAAACCTAAAGAGAAGCCATTGACTTATGAATCACTTGTCACTAATTTTTTCTTTTCTTCATCCAAAAAAACAAAAAAAAAAATCCAAATTGTCGCCAATGTCTCCAGTTCAAAGAAATATCTATCTACCTCAAAGTTGAATAGATTGAGTGCCAAAAAGGATATGAGAGGAAGTTCTTAAGAAGCCAAAGATAAAAAATTCAATTAAGATTGAATCCATTTCAGTTGAATTAAATTCAACTTCTCTCACTTCTAATTTAAGAATATCCTGAGCGTATCCTTAGTTTTATATCAACCATTGGTTCTCTCTCTAAACACGTGTTTTTATAAACTTATAATCAAGTTTCTAACGAGTTTTAAAAATGTTTTCTTCAGGGTATGTTTATAAATTCCTCTTAATCGTTATCGTTACCAAGAAATTGTATTCTGAAAATCGTGATAAATTTAGGACATGGTAGGATACGCCTACACAATAATTGCATCGTTATTAACTCGTGTGATGCCATAGGGTATTATCGTTTGCAAAAAAAAAAAAAAAAAAAAAAAAATTCACTACTACTTCAACAGCCGGAGAAAAAAAGTGCTAAAAATACACAAGTAAATTTGTACATTTATTCTAAAAATTTTTTAAGAATTTCTCCTCATATCCTATTAATTTCTTCATTGTTTTGAATTTTAAAAAAAAATGTATGAATATCCGCACCGGTTGACTAATTTTGAACTCTATTTCAAATATCCTTTCAAAAACCGNAAAAAAAAAATGTATGAATATCCGCACCGGTTGACTAATTTTGAACTCTATTTCAAATATCCTTTCAAAAACCGTTATTTCTTCACCCACGCGGTTAATTTTCCATAAAAAAAATATGACAATAGACTCACGCCTCCAGATAAAAAAGAAAATGAATATTATTAACAAAAACTGTACTATTAAGTCATAACACGTGCCAAAAATATAGAATAGTATTAATAATACTAATATTAAGTTTAAAAAAAAAATCTTTATGCCCTTGAGGCTTCAAATAATTTACGGTTTTTAAACAATAGAAAATGAATTACTAAGAAGCTGGTTAATAAAATGGCAATATACCTCATCCATCTTCTTTTGTGTCGTCGAAATTGAATACACCAAGCACACATGATTATAATAATGAATGAAAAATAACACTGGTGAATTACGTAGCTAACTGACGTAATTCCTGTATTTGAAGATGATTAAAATTAAGGATTGAATTTGCAAAAAAAAAATGCAAAAAAAAAAAAAAAGTTTCACTTTCTATTCAGTATTTGCTCAGTTTGTTATATGTTAAGTAAATTCAGACTCTCGTGTCACTGCCACTTTTTATCAATTTCTAAACTTTAATTCAATTCCGCGGAACATTGTACGAAGAGGCGGAAATTCGTATATCCTGTCTAGAATCTTTTTTTTTTTTGCACAAAACTACTACACAGTATAATAACATTTCAAGTTTTTTTTTTACTAACAACAATAGGAAACGGAGTTCAAAAGATTTTCTTGAACCCTACTAACATCTAACATCTTCACAACACTTTCAGACAGAAACTGAAGAAAAAAATATATAACTAATATTTTTTTTCTTGGCTCAACTGCAATCGTAATCTTCTCAACATATTTTTAACTGCGAATTCAGTTCTTTCTTGCCAAATGTTATGCATATGTCGTTATCTAAAAACAACCAGGAAATGTACCTCTTAAACATTTCGCAAAAATGAGATCTTTAGATCTTAGCAGAGACAAGACCAAACGACACACGCAAGTGCAAAAAACAAAATAGAAAAAAAAAATCTTTTTTTTTTTTAATTTGCAAATTTTCTTACATAAAAAAAATGGGTACACAGGACAATCTGAACTAATCCCTTACGCCTGACTGTTTCAAAACTTTCACTTCAAAAATAAAAAAAAAAAAAAAAAATAATAATAATAATAGTAAAAATAATCAGCATAATTTTGAATTTAATTGCAAAAAAAATTGATACTAGTGACTTCACACCTTGAAGAAAAAGTTATCATTATTAAATAAATATTATTATTATTATTATTATTTTTAATAATAATAAAAATTATACTCTCACAGTGGAGAACTTGTGCTCACTTTCTGTACATATTATTAAAAACAATGACCATGATTCAAACTTTTCTCCCCAAAAAAAAATTATAAAAATAGATATATATATACATATATATTATATGTATATAAAAAAGTCTAATTAATCCATCATCAAATTTCTCGTAGTTAACCTCATTACTTACTCATCCAAATCCAGAAGATAACTGCATGAAGAAATACGTTGAGGCTGCGGAGACGCCGACATCATTATTTACTAAAAACTTTGAAAAATTGGCACCACAAACTTTTAACTTGCGAATAATACCACAAAACTCAAAAAAAAAATTATTCTATTTCACACACTAATTAAAATCTTGAACTACTAGAGAAGAATCAACGGTGTTTAATTATAAGTTTTTTTTTTTAAACCTTGTTCCTTTCATCAAGGAAGGCAAGGCAAGGGTGAGGAAACAGTCGGTTTTATAACAGTCCAGAACTATATGAAGATATAGAAAACCCCAGTCTAGAATTTTTCACTTATTGTTAATATTTTTATAAAAATCCAACCGTCAGCAAATACAAATATATACTAAAAGTCCTTGGTTACTTGTGCTTCTGAAGGATTTAGTTTGAGGTATAGAAATAATCTGTGTATAGATATGACTCCCTTTTAGACAACTCTAGTTGAGCCTATTTAGAAGATCAAGGGAGATTCTACTGTGTTCCCTTATTCTTTTCAATTCAATTCAATTGAATCTATCAAAAGGGATTTTATTATAGAATATATATATATATTTTTTTTTCTCTTCCCTTACTTTTTTTTTCCCTCACTGTGAATATAAGAGTCCTGACATTGAGGACAGAATAATAGGACCTCCAAATTTACAAACGAATGAGTAAAGTGTCCAATAAATGTAATAGTAAAAACAGTATGGAAGGAAGAGTAACCTTTAGACTCCATACTCTGTTCACTTTCTTTAAAATTCTGACAGGGAAATGGTTTTCACTCAAGTAGAAAAGCAAAATAATAGGTAGGAGTCGAACTAACAAAAAAAAACAACAATTATTTTTCAAGTAACTTGATCTTCTTCGTTGTTAACCCTGTAAGGTCTAAAAAGTCCAAAAAAATGTATAAAAAAGAACGATTCATTTCATCGACAATCATTTTTTTTTAAGTAACCTAACAACGCTTTCGTACTTAAAGTGTTTTTTTTTTCCACAGCACTGTATTAACATATTATAAGTGTAATTTTAGAAAATATGAAATCTGAATCCATCAAAAAATCAAAAAATTACGACAACACAAGGACGATAGACCCGAAAAAAATAACTGTGAGAGTCCTCCCACTGCTAAATAACAATAAACAAAACCTCTTATTTTGCAATCTTAATATTAAGTTACTAATAATAAATATTAAATATCATTTTTGAAGTTCAAAATTCAAACTGTTATTAAATACCACCATTTAATTTGTAATTTGAGCACTAACAAACACAATAACCAATACCACTGGCACTGTCACTGTCACTGGATGTTAAATATTTCTATCGTACCACTAGGATCCAAATAGTATTATAAAATCTATGCACTGTGGTTATTCAGAGGGGTCCACGGCACGGTGATGATAATCAAAAACAATCAAAAAAAAA
Organism: Holacanthella duospinosa; assembly: GCA_002738285.1. NCBI lineage: Eukaryota > Metazoa > Arthropoda > Collembola > Poduromorpha > Neanuridae > Holacanthella > Holacanthella duospinosa. The sequence continues at coordinate 187,450 of NIPM01000245.1, read as the reverse complement.
TTATTTTTTTTTTGATTAACTACAACTTTGAAAATTGAACACATAGAAAACAAAACAAAACAATCAACTGTATAAAGTACACTACGGTCTTTTTCATCCGCTCTGTCGAGGGTTAAGCTCGATCAAAACTAACTCTAGTAGCAAAATGATGTAATTTTTTGTCATAATATTGTCAAAAATTGATATGAATATCACTCTCTTAATCACCTCACTATGATCATCGACAGATACAAATCGTTCAAAAAAAATTGGATGATGATGATTGGAGTATACTTATATATACTTTGATGACAGAGACGTAAAAATTATTATTGAAGTGACTTTTTGGAGCCTGTCTAATGATTATGAAACTCCTGGAGTATACTACGTAAGTATGTATACTCAACTCCCGTTTTCATATTAGATTGGTATGACAATGGACAGATTATGAGTCCAGAACAATGAAAAATGGTAACATCATCTTCTTCATCACGTCAAGGGTATATAATATCATGAGTATAAAAAAATATATATATATATATAATAATAAGTACCACAAACAAAATTAAATTATGTTGTGGTCGAGTACACATGCACAGGAAGAAGTATACTGGGTTGGAAGGAGGTTTTTGGAATAGCTCAACAATAAAAAAAAAATTACTAATAATAAATAATAATAGCTCAACAATAGGAATGGGTTAGTTACAACAAAAGTGTATATACACTGTTGTAGAAGAATCACAATAATTTCCTAATTGTAAATAATGATTTATGATCATTTACTATTATTACACCACGGAAATTCTTGACAGATGTATTCTTGACAGAATAGTACAGAATATTATTAGTGATAGAATTTAGGATTATATGAAATCCATATGTATTATGGAACTGTTGTTTATTTTTTGCAAAATAATAACCAAAATGTGTGGAAATTTTGAGTAGAAAGAGAATTTCCTGATGTGGTCAATACAACAATAGAACAGAAACTATAAATTGAGACTTTATTCTGCCAACGTTTTAACCAATAATGAGGATTTGAGGACTTAACAATGGGAATAGGTAACCTAAATTTTTAATTTTTTTTTTTTTTTTGAGATGATCTCAGTGCTAAGCAAACCAAAACCAAAATGTATATAAACATAAAACTCAGGCATAGGAACCAACGAGTATTCAAAAAAAATCAAAAAAAAAAATTTATTGTTGTGTATAAATAGAAAGCGACAGGTAACCTCTAATTTTAATTTTTGCATTTTAAATCAACCAATAAAAACCCATTTGGTTAACACTCTTATATAGTATATTCTTTTAATGTATAATCTGTTATAAAAAAATCTATTTTTTTTTAACCCAAAGGAATAAGGTAATTTAATATTTTAATGTACTTTTTTTTAACACATTTATCACCATCATCTCATCATTTGGTTCCATCTCTATCACACAATAGAAAATGAAGATGATGAGTTGAAATTATTATAATGTGAGAATATATTTGGGCGTTTATATAAAAATGTTATATTCCATTATTAAATTTGACAAGATTTTTTTTATAATTTATTACTACCTATTTAAACTTATAAAGCTTAGATCCTATAGTTTTTATAAATTTTAGGTCATGCGGAAATTATATAACTTTTTAAAATTTAAAATTTTTAATAAATATACCCGAAAATCTATAATTTCGGCTCTTTTTTTTTTCTCTTCTTGTTCTTATATTACATATTTTGGTAATAAAAAAAGAGAAAGCCGAAATTCCTTAAAATGACAGTGACAGCAAAAGCTAAAAACGAATGTCAGTCAGTTTGACAGGAAATGTGAAGGATTATTGAGCTCAAAAGTGCTCTACTTTGATTCAACAAAATTCTATGAACTATAACTTATTTGGCAATGACTAAGGTCTAATCCGTAAAAAAAAATTCAATGTCATCGAAAATGTTGACGTTTGTCACTGTCAGGGATTGTTAGACAAAAAAAAAAGAAAAAAAAAAATCTGCAATGTCTATCTCTACCTTCTTCATCATAAAGTACTTAAAATCAGTTAAGACAGACAAGTGACAGGTTTTAAGCCAATTATTGAGTAGGTTACTTCAAAAATAAAAGAATAAAAAAATAAAAAAATAAAAAAATTTGAATTAAATCTACGTCAAATTTGACCTCTAACTAATCCAAAAAGATCAAAAATACACGAGTCAAGAATTTTTTTTTATCTCCAATTTTTTTAAATTCAAAAAAAAAAAAAAAAAAATTGAGAAAGTTGGAGTAGAGTCAAAAAAAAAATAAAAATTTGGGACAAATTTTAAAGGTGGACAGAAATTGATGGTTCACTGTTGACCTTGAACTTTGGTAAAGAATTATTACTAATGATTCAAATTATTTTGCAAAAAAAAAAAAAAAAAAAAAGAAAGTAAGCGGTTTTAAACGACGTGAAAAATAAAACGATGCTTAACGCCCTTCGACCTTTCAAAAAATAATTCACAAGCTTTTACTTCCTTTAGACTAACAAAACTCAATTATTTTTTTGCACTTTAATTTTTTTTTTTTTTTTTTTTGCACTTTGGATTGTTGAGACATAAAATGAAAGATGTAAAACCAGGTAAAACATTAGGAAGTTTAATGAAATTGAATAAGTGGTCCAAGACGTTGGTCATGAAAATTTTTTTTCCTAAAATAGTAATCATTGAGCCATTGATGGGCCTAGTTTAACACTTAATTTTTACAAAATGAAATTCCCAAATCCCAACAGTAGGATGAAGCGTGGGAAGAACCTTGTGCTAATATTACAAACCAATTTTGTTAAGTGAAGAGTAAGGGTAATAAATAAACCTGCTGGATCACACAAAAAAAATACATGTATATAATAGAACATAAGCTTAATTGAAAACAAAAGAAGTAAAAAATCAAGATCATATAATAAATCAAAAATTCAACTTAACAAAAAAATTTATAACCATATTTCAAACTTATACTACTAAAAGTACACTACTTCTCATAACAATTGACTATATAAGTTAATGATAAGTTTTTATTTCAAAATAAAATATCTAAATTTTATCATATGATAATTATTAATATGCTATGAAAGTAAAAAGAGACAAAATGCATCTAATATACATAAAAAAAAGTTAAGACTAAAAGGGTTAAAAACTATTAAAAATTTTAACCCTCTTTTAGTTTATCCAGAAAAAGGCTCAAAAAAACTATCATTTCTTGTTCAAATTTCAAAACTTTGATTGACTTGATTTGATTGAAAAAAAAAATCACTTTTCAGTCTAAAAAAAAAGTTGTCAGATACTTAGAAGAAAAAAAAACAAGAAAGTCAAATAGCAGCTTTCACTCAAATTGATTTCCCTTTTGGCCCTCCTTTCACTGTCAAAAATTGAAAGTTGTTAAGATTGAACAAAATCTCTGTCAAGTCTTGCAAAAAAAAAAGTTGATAAATTTCAAAACCAGTCTCAAAAAAAAAAAAAATAAAAATCTATAAAATTTATGAGGTCAAGTTTGACCACTTGGTGGTAAGGTAAAATAGGTCTTGATTCCTGACTCCTTATTCCTGAAGCATTTATAGTCAAAGTTATGTAAAAATCCTGATAGTCCTTCGACACTTGAGACGTAAAGTAGAGTTATAAAAATGAAATGTGACACTCAAAAAATTTAAAATTAATAGTTTCTTCCCTTGTAAGTCACCAAAAGGATTTGAAAGATGCAATTTTATGCAAATATCTATTGTGTTTGTGCAGCATCAAGAATTTAACTCTTTCATTCATGATTCCATATTATGATGATGAGAAAAAATCCAGGGTGTGGCCACCACTACATATCCACATAACGTGTCTATTTAAATTCTTACATAAGACTTTTTTTTCTAAGGATCATTATTGCATTTGCATTGTTAAAATTTTCTGCCGTGATCCTTAAGAATATAAGGATATAGGGACTGCATGTACGCTAAACAATGCAGTAGTAGGCGGATTTAATAAAAAAAAAAATGTTAGACACGAGAAGTTGAAATTTTTATATAATAAAAAAGAACAATACACGCGTTCTTTGAAAAATTATTCGTGCAAACAGATCATCAAAAAAAAACAAAAAAAACAAAAACTGGTTCTATAATTCTATTCCCATATTAGAGTTATATTATTAATGTTTTGGCAAAATCAAAACAATAGAAAAAAAAACTACTAAAATCCAGTTGCATTCCATATCCAAAATGTCAGTGCTGTTGTCGTTGTCGTTGTCTTGTCAATCTACGTTTTTTTTTTAAATTAAACTCACTTGTGATTGGTTGGATGAGTAGAAAAAAGAATCTATAAAAATCTAAAATATATGAAGTTTAATCGATGTATTATAAATCAATGTCATCAAGTACATGGTTTTTACTCCGAAAATTGGCCAAATGGTGCCACTACTACTTATAAAACTTATTATCCGTCTGGCTCCATGTCGATGTCACTTTGACCTTGACTTTGTATATTTTTGTCACTATACTACGGACTAACGCCTTTTAGACTTCAATTGCCAAAAAATTACCCTAACGACAAAATTATCATACAATTTATCTCACTAACCAAAAACCTTATGAAAAATATACTATTAAAATCCAAAAATAAACCAAACTTATAGTCAGCGATGAGTCAGTTTGTCACTAGTCACTCTAATCGATAGTTCTTACAAAAATTATTAATGACAAAACAAAAGGTAAAAAAAAAAATTTTTTTTTAAGACAAAATTTTGAACAATGAGATTGGGATGGGAACTAATGAGCCATAATATAGACTTAAGGATTTAAGGTTTTAAAAATGTATCACTAATCCCTTTACGTCTTAACTCATTAGTCGTTGATTTTTAAGGAGTTTTTTAGTATTCTTAGGTTCTTAGGTTCTTAGGTTGTAATGATAGAATAATAATTTCTTTAAAAAAAAATCCATTACTTCTTCAACTGACATATAATTCAAGAGAAGTGATATACTATAGATTTTAACCTTCGAAGAGTCACCGGGAGCTTTTCAAAATCATGATTTACTAACCACCTGTCATTACCAGGACCCCCCTTTTTTTTTTTTTTTTTTTTTTTTTTTTTTGTATAACAAAAAAACTTAGACAGAATTTTATAAAATTGATCTATAAGTTTAAGAACAGACGGAATAAGTACACAATGTCCAGGTGGATTCAGCTGTTAGTTTCTATTTTCATTGTTGTAAAATGGACAAGAAATCATTCAATTCTGATCAAAATATGATAGGAATGGTAATGAATCGGTCACCGGCGGTGACCTGTTTCAAACCTTGTCACATAAACTTATCAAATATCCAATGTAACTAGACGTTACATTGGATGTTATGAACATTGGATGTTGGATTGGATGAACATACTAATGTTTTTTTTTTTTTTTTTTTTTTTTTGAAAAATATTGATAAGGATCTTCATTTCTATAGAACTTGATGTTCTGAAATGAAATATGATTGACCCGACAAAGGTCACTAAAAGATTCAAATCCCCCATGTGGTCCCTGAGGGTTAATTAAAATTTATAAGACATTCTGACTGATAAGTCACAATAACTTATGAAAATCAAGGGTTAACATTAAACATAAACAATGAATTGAAATTGAAATTGTACACAGGTATCAAAATTTTTAGATTAAAAATTTAATATTTTTAAGTAATAATAATAATTATTATTATTATTAAGTTTACCTTGAAGGTGAAAGTGAGGCCAATGAAATGGTATGTCCATGGACAGGGTCAGAATCTGGTGCCATGACCACAACTGGGTATACTCCACCGACATAGTCCAATGGATTGACAAAACTTGCTATATAGATTAACATTTTTTATGGATTTTCCGCGGTTAGTAAAAAGTATCCAAAATCCAACAATGATGATTTACAAACGTTTATAAAAAAAAACTTTTTTTAAAAAAAAAAAACTTTTTTTTTCACACTAAGGTACACTATTGAAGTTGATGGAGCAACTACAGATATTGGAATGAAGCGGAATTGGGACAAACTTTGAGATGGTTCTTCCTGATCTTTGCATCCAACAATATGGTGATTGTTGGTCCTAAGAGTTCTATTGTTGTATTACTTATTATTGTCAAAAGAAAGAAACTTACTGGTTTGAGGTCTTGGGATTTAAGACCAAGCGAGCCAAATAACAATCATGAAATAATCTTTGTAACATCCAGCCTCCAGACTTTTCTTATGTTTCTAGTGGGGGGACTTGTTTAGGACCAGGTAAGGAAGAAAAAGTTCTTCATGACATGACATGGTACAATTATTATATTTTCTACTTAGAAAATAATATACAATAACCTTACTCCTACGTAAGTAAGTACTTTTAAGAAAATCTCTAGCCAGATTGCAAGTGGCAGTCCAACAAGGATGCTTTCAAAAAGTTTCATTTTAAAATAAACCATTAAAGGGTACATGGTGAAGGGATGAACGGCTGCTGCTAAAGATTTTCTTACACTTTATGAAGGGCCAACTGCTTGCTCTAGCTAAACTAAAAGTAGTTAGCTGCTGCAGATGTTTCAAATCAAGACGAAGGGTCTCATTTTTAATGATTCTAGTTGTCTTATGGATTATTTGACTGAAGGGTACCTTCATGACAAGTAGATAACTTTTCAATTCCCTTCAGTTATATAAAATCCTTTAGATGGGTGCCTTTAAAAAAATTTTTTTTTTCTCCCAGATGTAAGCATCATAAAATTCTGAATAAATCTTTGTTAAATGAGTCAAGGGGACAATAAAACTGTCTTCATGGAGTTCAAAGTGAGTCGGTGACCCTTGGAAGTTAAGATAAATGCCTAATATCTTATTTATGCGTAAGTCCCTCATCCTTAAAATAAGTCTTTACCGATGAAAAGGAGAAAATTTTAACCAAAAAAATGGTAGGAAAATTGGAAATTCGAATTTTAAACGTAAGTTTCCAATCTTTACCAATCCAAGTTTTTACCCATGAAAATGACAACATTTTAAAATCAAAAAAAAAAAAAAAAAAAAAAAAATGTGTGAAATTTGAACTTTTATCTGCCTATCAGGAATGGTTGCTAAATCCAATATTTAAAAAGAAAATAGTTATCAAAAATATGTTGCATTTTTTTTCTTCTTTTTTTTGCAAATTTGTAATTTTTAATTCTGCGAAATTTTTTTTTGAATAATGCTAAGCGCTTCATCAAAATTGTTTAAAGTAAAAAAAAATTTAAATATCAAAAAAAAAACTTTGAACAAATGAAATTGAATTTTTGAAGGAAAGATGTGTTTTTGAACTTCTTTTTTTTGCTCCTTCAATTTTGTATTATTTCTTGTGTCATCTTACTTACTGGACCATTTGTTTAATTGGGAATCACTGGACTGAGCATTCCTGTCATCGAATCCTGTCGAAGCTGTTCCTTTACGGTCATCATCTTTACTACAAACCTTGTCAAAGTTGTCCATCAGAAGAAAAAAAAAACTTTCCTAAAAATTTAAGCATTCAAAATATTGTTGGGTACTCATCAACAACCTTCAACTTCCATAATCTCCTTGGCAACATCCAACATTACTTACAAAGCTAAGTCAATTATTTAACTTAGTATATGTTGGGTCCACCACAACTTTCCTGCTGAAAAATTGAGATACTATCACCACTTTTATATCTATCTAGGATTGCAGGGATTTGAAACAATTGTTTTACTCAGATCATTACAACTAGAAGCCTCATCCCAGTTGACCATCCTGTTTCAGAAGCTTTTGACATCATCTAACAATACTCTCAAAGCTAAGTCATTTAATAACTTAGTATATGTTGGGTCCTCTACACCTTTTCCCTTTTGAAAAAGTCTTTGAGATACTATCACAACATTAATTTTTATCTAGGATTTCAGGCTTCCGAAACCGTTCATTCATTTTGGCTACTTATTATTTGGACAAATCCGAAAAATTATTTTCGACTAAACTTTGGAGAATACTTTTCACCTTTACAAAAATTGTTTCCAAAAATTGGCTGAAAATGGCTTCCTCATCCTTAGGTTATACTAATCCTTCTAATCATCCTATCCCCTCCAAATCCTCCAAAAGAACCCTCTCTCGTAATCAATGGAAAGCCGCCAAACTGGCTGAAGTAAATAAAATTGGATTTGAAGATATACATAACTTGGATAATACTTCAAACCAAAATACTGCTGTCCAAAATCTGCAGAACCAAGTTGACCTAGAAGATATACCTTTCTCAATTCCTCCCGAATCTTCCTTTTTATGTGCTCAGGCAACCTCAATCAGTAAAAACAACCCACGTGAACTTGGATTGATTTGGCTCTCTTCAACCCTAGAATATGACCCTGAAAAATCAATATCGAAAATGACTTTGTGGGACCGATTTGAAGTATACAGAAAATCCTTAAATCTCAGAGCAATTACTCAAGTCACCCTAGCCAATTGGATCAAAATATGCTTTCCCCTTGTACTTTCTAAGCGAGGGCTAAGTGGTTCGAACGGACCACATTTCACAGGCATCAAATGGAAAGATGAAGATGTACGAAATACTCTTAACCTCGGATCTAAATTGACAACATTAAGAAGAGGTATCCCAACTCTCCGCAGGGTTCCAAGAGGTGCCCGATTTGCCCTTCGAACTGCCCTCACTAAATGTATAGACGAAGTAACTTACAATAACACTGAGGATTCCTGGGCAGAGCTTCTCATTTTTCCATTTGTCACTCTACAAGTTCCACACCACGAGACTAAAGTAACCAATCTCACTTCTTGGGTCAAATCTAACATCGAAAATTAGAATTCAATTAAAATTGAAGCAGTGCCTCAAAAAATGACGGATATAGAATATTCTCCATCAAAAATCTGGAGAAAAGTTGAAGCCAAACTTGGCGATGGAGACATATCTGGAGCCAATCGTCTAATCACATCCGATGACACTATCGCTCCAGACTGTGCAGAAACTCTATCAGCTTTAAGAAGCAAGCATCCACCTCATCCAACTCCCACTAATTTTCCTGACGATTCTGACTTTCTAAACCCTCTTTTGATTCTCGAAGAACCTGATATTTTGAAAGCTATTTCCTCCTTCAAACCCGGTTCAGCTGCAGGTTTAGATGGTCTTCGTCCACAAATTCTCAAGGACTTAATTAGTCAAACAGCAGCCAACTCAAAAGATTTATTAGAATCAATAAAGAAACTGTTAACATTGATGCTTTCTGGTAAAGTTCCTGAATGCGTTCGTCCAATTCTTTACGGAGGATCCTTAACTGCACTCATGAAAAAGACTGGAGGCATTCGTCCAATCGTGATAGGAAATACTTGGAAAAGACTAGCAGCTAAAATTATAACCAAGCGTTTTTCTGGTTCCCTCTCTCAAGACTTCCTTCCAAATCAACTTGGAGTAGGTGTCCAAGGTGGTGCAGAAGCCGGAGCTCATGCAGCTAGAACTTATTTCACCAATCTCCATGATTCTGTCAAAATCTTTGTCAAAATAGATTTTAAGAATGCTTTCAACGAAATCAGAAGAGATACGCTCTTGGAGAGAGTAAAGATCAGACTTCCCGCAATATATAACTTTGTTCACCAATGCTATCGTCTTCCAAGTGAAATCTTTTATGGAGAAACATCCATTCTCTCCGATCGAGGAGTTCAGCAAGGAGATCCGGTCGGACCTGCTCTTTTTTGTCTCGTCGCCCAACCCATAATTGAACAAATTGCCTCCGAATTTAATGTCTGGTATTTAGATGATTGCACCATCGCTGATTCTNATTGAACAAATTGCCTCCGAATTTAATGTCTGGTATTTAGATGATTGCACCATCGCTGATTCTCCAACCAAAGTCTTTGAAGATTTAGAGAAAATTTTTCACTTAGCAAAAGAAGTTGGATTATCCCCAAATTTTTCTAAATGTGAAGCCACCATTCTTGGAAATTGTGAAGGGAGGGAACTCAAAAATATCATCTCTAATCTTGAACTAATTGGCTCTTTAATTTGTTCTGCTCACTTTTGTTTTTGTGGTTTAGAAGTTGAAGAAACAGGTCGTCATGGTCTTTCATGCAAGAAAGCCTCTGGAAGATTGGCAAGACACGACGGGATAAACGACATCATCCTCAGATCCCTTCGTTCAGCCGGATTTCCAAGCATTAGAGAACCTCCAGGTCTTTCAAGACAAGACGGAAAACACCCAGATGGAATGACACTCGTCCCCTGGTCTAGAGGAAAACCATTGGTCTGGGACTACACTTGTGTGGATACATTCGCCCATTCATACATCTCATACACCAAACAAGACCCTGGTGCTGCCGCTATCATTGCTGAAGAGAGGAAGATTAAAAAATACAACTTTCTGCCAGAGAATAAATTCACTTTCGTTCCTATCGCTGTCGAGTCAAACGGAGTATGGGGACCCAAAGGTCTGAACTTGATTAAGAAAATTGGCAATTACATTCAAATCGCTTCCGGAGAACCTCGTTCTACATCGTTTCTGATTCAGCGAATAAGTCTAGCTATTCAACGAGGAAACGCCACTTCCATTTTGGGCACTCTTCCAAAAGGAAAGCATTTGGAAGAAATTTTCTATCTTTAACTTGCTTTTCAATAGATCCACTTCTGTTCTTTTAATATTAATTTTTTTTTATATTTGCATTAGGAAAATAAAATCAAGTTTGCAAGATATTAAAAAATTTAAAAAAAAAAAATTTTTTTTTATTTTTATGTTTTTGGTTTCCCTTTGGGATATCTTTTCAAATAAACAAAATTTTTGTCGTTGTCAATAAGAATTTCTGAATGTGCAAGCCGATCTGTCAGAATTTGAAATATATAGTAGGCCCTGGTTTGAGTTATTTCACCTTTGTTCATAATACCGATTAAAATACCTGTAACATGATTGATTGTTATTATAGAATTAAAGAATTAATAGTAGATATTAGCACAGGGCGGTGTTTGCGTCAAGATGGTCGCAAAATCTAAATATGGTCAAAAAGAGCCTTTGGATTTAGATATTTAGATAATTTAGATTTGGCGACCATCTTGACGCAAACACCGCCCTGTACTATCTACTTTAATCATAATTAAAAATTAGTTAATAATCATTACCAAATTTTGTTTTAAAAAGTACTGCTTCCCGATCGGTTGTATATGCAAAGATCTTATTCTTTTTATCTTTACTGATACAGTGGTATTCTTTTCCTGCTAATAGAAATGGTCCATGTCTNTGGTATTCTTTTCCTGCTAATAGAAATGGTCCATGTCTAAAACACATGTTGACATCAATCAAGAGTGTATCGAATAGTTCAGCCTCTTCTGCATGAGATTCACTATACTATTTTAACAATGAAAATTATTTAGTGATGAAAAAATATATTATANTTTATAAATTTAATAAATAAGAATTTAAAGTGATGGAAAATCTATACGGTTAAGCTCACAGATCACAAGGACAAAAACTTCTTTTTTTTTTTAAAACTTTATTGTTTTATTTTCCTAATGCAAATATAAAAAAAAAATTAATATTAAAAGAACAGAAGTGGATCTATTGAAAAGCAAGTTAAAGAAAGAAAATTCCTTCCAAATGCTTTCCTTTTGGAAGAGTGCCCAAAATGGAAGTGGCGTTTCCTCGTTGAATAGCTAGACTTATTCGCTGAATCAGAAACGATGTAGAACGAGGTTCTCCGGAAGCGATTTGAATGTACCCCGCCATTTTATTTTGATTTTGCTTTTTACCAACTTCATTTGCCAATCATACTGTTTCTTAGAGCACAATTTGTGCTTTCTTGGCACAATATAAAGTTTCCAACCTTTTAAACCATTTTATATTCGTCAATCCATCTCAACTCTTTGTTATTGTTTTTCTTTTAATTCAACTCTATCGATCTTTTTAACACGCATGCACCCACCACTGTCTCGAGACGCTCACAATGCGTTTCCCCTCTTAATAATAATAATATCCCTACAAACGTACGTAATAAGTTCACGAATTCTTTTTAAAGTTTAATTTAGCGTCAAGAGACTACTTACAAAGAAAAAAAAACATACATAAAATCCTATAAACTTGTGCATAATTCTTATTGAAATGTCCTACAAAGGTTCTGCTCTACTTATTTCATCTTGATGCAAAAAAAAAATACTTCATATTATGACACACGTAGACTAAATTGGAACTTTCACGTATGATGGTTTTCGTTATGGGAACCAAAATACTTGAGAATGAGAATAAAAGACACTTAAAGAAGATTTTGTCAAGAATACAAAAAGCTTTTTATTCACTGAATACGACACACACAAAAAAAAATATATATACAAAAGACAATAGGATTTTATCCTCAAATCTGAAATATGTGGTCCTTTTGTCAAAAAAAAACGCGTTTCATGCCTTGCTTAAAAGATAATATGAACTTTAAGTTCAAATTCAAATAAATCAGTATAAAAATTCCATTGCATACGTAGTGTTAATCTCATTATCAGTTGTCCAGAAAGAAACAAAAAAAAATAGTTGATTGACCTTGACCATCATGTCAATGACATCATGGCGTCAAAATTCTTACAAAATTTTAAGTTTATTCTTAAAATTTTACCAAACCACATTTTATATGCTCTTTCAATAATTTTATTATACTCTATTGTTTTTTTTTTTTGAACAATGAAACCAACAACAGCTTCAAAAACTGAGCAAGAAGTTATTTATTTATTTTTTCGTAACCAATGATCAACCAAGCGTGTCCACGTGCGAAGATGATAATCGACTCTTATAAAAGATTGTTCACAAGTTGCTGCTATTATTACAAAAACTGGTCCTTTCAAAAAAAAAAAAAAAAAAAAAAATTTGGTAAAATCTACGTTGTAATATAAGAATGAAAAAGAGAGTAGCAGATGTTAATTGAATTGAAGGAACTTGTGTTAGAATTTAAGCAAGTATACAAGGGCACGGACCCTTAGAAAGCCTTAGCCTTAGTTTTGAACATCTTTTCGACAAGCCTCACGCTCCTTCTGACACTACCGAAGTTCCCTGAGTATCTTTATTTCTTATTGATGTCTTTTACATGTGGTTTATAACGAAGGAACCATCTGTTAACCAGGTTAGGAATCCTAAGAGATTCTAAGGGCTCTATTATTACACTAAATAACAATTACCTTCAGGCTTCGAGTAGTCAGTCTACCACCTGTCTTTTTGTCGAAATACTCCAGCTCACTTTTATAGTATATAATTTAAGAGGCACGGGACTTGAAATCAAGGTGAAAAACTCAAAAGTTGTACAGGATAAAATGATCTCTTGGGATGATACCCTTAAAACTTTTGATACAATTTTTACTTTTATGAGATTTTTTTTTTCAAGAAAGAATAATAAGGTTAGGGAATAGTACTTATACTTAAATAAATCTAAGGGATATGCATTAATTTACTGTTACATAAGAAACAGTATGATAACCTAGATACAAATTTTATTTAAACTTTCTTATCACTTTCAAGTTGAAACTTTTAAGTTCGCTGTATACAGCGAAGCGACAACAAACAACCTAAAATCACCCTGGTAATTAGGTTTTTTGGCTTCAAAAAAACAATAATTATTGGCGATAGTTGTTAATAGATTGTTGGATCAAGAGCCTCTGTAGTCAAGGAACCTTGAAACTTTTGGGAAAAAAAAAAAAAAAAACAGCGTTGTATGACGTTTAAGCTCAATTTTTGGATATTTCCTCATAGCAACCTTGAGACCAATAATGAAATGAATTGGCACAAAAAAAAATTGCAAAAAATAAGTATTGTAAAATTGCAAAAAAAAAATCACCATGTGAACTAAACTAATGAAAAAAAAAATTATAATATTCACCCGATATTTTCTTCCCAAGACTTTGACCTTTCCTCTTGAAAGCTTTCCATGTCGTTGTCTGATCTAACTCTAATTCCACGATAGTAAGTTGAGATCCATGTGAACAAGTACCAAGAGATCAAAAAAGCGATTATGGTATCTAACAAATTAGCGATGAGGCTTAAGAAATTTGGGATGAAAGCCATTATACAAGACTCGAGGTAATTCACCGTTATATTCTTCACCAATCAGTAAACAGGATAATGAAAATCTTAGGGGGTGCAACGAGGGAACGATTATCTAATCCGGAATTTCTTCTTTTACACACTGTATTTTCCCACTTTTTCACTTCCCCCCCAAAAAAAAAAATTCGTTACTCAACTTCCAGTTAAATTTTGACTAAAGTAACTATAAAAATTAATAGGTTAACTCTCTAAGATCTTTGTTTGGTGACAAAAACTACCACTGGACAACTGAAAAAATAAAATGACAATGAATTTCCAAAGTGGTCAGTGGACCATCAAATAATACTTGTCTGATTCATGAATCATACGAGAATAAAGACAATAATCAAGGTCATGAATACCTAATCTACATGGTACCGACAGGATAATCGTTTCAATAATAATTTTACGATAGTGTTAATCTAATCAGTGAGGAAGTAATATAAATCATTAAATCTATTATTGTCAAATCAGGTTCAAATTAAACCATAAGGTGTACCTTGATGAATGAGGTTTGTTTGATATAAGAACCAAAAGGTTCAAGAGATAAGGTCAAGAACAATCAAAAGGTGATTATCAAGGATTTATGACAGATTGTAAGATTATGATTAGAATTACAACCAAAATCCTCTTTATAAGGACATAGCGTGCGCATGCGTCAAAAATTATTTCATAATTTTTGACCATTTGGATTTTGTTTTTGACAAGCCGCGCAGTCCTGTTGGGCAATACCGAAAGGATTTCTTAAGTGATGAGATGATGGTTTCTTTGCAGGTAACTTATCCAAAAAAAAAATCAGTAGACATGCAAAAAGATTTCATTGAAATTGACCAATTTTCTACAAAATGAGTATGAGTTGAGTTGCTATAGTTATTATTGACGAAATTATCTTAAAAGTTATATGGGAACAAAAGCTATAGTGATTGAGATTTGAGAATATATGACATGGTAAGTTCAAAGGTTCAAACGTCGTACAGTATGACACGCAAACCTTGTCACACGAGAATGACTAGATTGTAAATTGCCAACTTTTTCAGATGTGTAAAAATTGACCTTAACTTCAAAACAAACAAAAACGAAAAAAAAATCATTGTATATCAAATAAAAAGAATTTTTTTTTTGAAAGAAAAAAAAAAAAAATTTTTTTGAAAAAAAAAATGGAGAAAGTTATACTTTCACAGGCTCCAAATTGCATTGTAAATTATATCAATTGAAAAAAAAAATGGCAACTAATCATGAGAATTTTACGTTCACGAAAGTGAAAAATAAAAAATAAAGAACAATAGAATTATTCCTATTTATTTTTATTATATATTTTTTATTATTTTAGTAGAGAAATTGATGTAATAAGCTTCTGAAATCTTAAAACAGGTTCTTCTTATTGTTAAAATTTAGCAACAAATTGCTAAGTTATCGTATTTACATCTTCATCCCTTGCAAATTCCATTTCAAGATTAAGTTAAGGAAAAGTGTAATCACGACTTAACAATATTAGTTTTCTTATTGTTGAAAAATTATTAAAAAAAGAAAAAGAAAAGAAATGATTATCATGAGTTCCAACCCTTTTATGTTGATTTTATAAATTATAATCGATATTTTTGTAATTTATGTAAATTATACAATCTTTTATATTGATTCTTAATAAAAAGAACATTAAAAATAAACAAATTCGCATAGACAATGGAAATAAAGTAGAAAATTGTATTTTTCTGCAAAAAAAAATAATGTTGAGTACCCTGTATTTTAAATACAAGGTGACAAATCTTATAATTTGACAGGGATTTCTACTTCTTATTTAATAATTAATTATTGGATTATGATGTAGCAATAATAAGTAATTATTTATAGTTGTGAAATGCCCTATAGCAAATCCAACTACGGCTTTTGTTTTGATTGTAAAAAAAAAAAAATTTTTTTTAAGCTTTGACAAGAATAAGAAATTAATACAATGAGTCGGAGATTATTAGCGTCATGAAACAACTTTCACAACAATATTTCACAATAATGCTTCCAGAAATAGAGATTTTTTTTGTTTAACAACTATCCCACGCCTAACTTATTATTTTGATGAAAATATAAATTTCCCAAAAAATATCAAATTACACGACTGCCATTGGGATTATGTAAAGTAATATTATATTGACATTGAGTAAAGACAAAAGCTGTAAAAATCCCTTCTGTGAGCATTAATAAAAGCGACAATTCATATCAATTTCCATATAATACATTTTAACTTAAAAACAAAAGAAAAAAAAATTTGCTATCTTCAAACTATCAATTTCAATTTCAATTTTTACAATATGATATTTTATAATATAATATTCTCAAAATTTCTTTTTTTTTATTAAATTAAATGTTTTGTTGATAGAAATCATTCATTTCTACTCTCTCATCAATTTAATAAGAATAGAAACTTTTATGATGCTAAATCTTCTTATTTTTTGACAAAATCCAAAAGTACTTAGTGGAATTTGAGCTTAACTTGATCCTATTATTTCCATAACTCACATTATTAGGAAGAATTTCTTATAGAAATTTTTTTAAACACTTTTCAGTAGGATTTGGAACATTTAAGATTTTAACAGATTGAACATAACATAATAATAATCAGTTAAAAATTTAATTTTTCAAACTTAGAAATCTATTGTAATGAGAGAGTTAATAATATTTAAAACTTAAGCTCGTAACAAACTACCATTTTCTTTAATCCAAACTTTAACGTTATTATACTACCAAAAATTTTTTTGATAATAATTTATAACAACTGTCAATACAAAAGTTTGTAATAACTCTTAATTGATTTTGAGTATTATTAAAAATTAACTTTTTTTTTAACGCCTGACTAGTTAATTGGAGAAAGGCTTCGTTAATTCTTTTGTCAGACAAAAAGACAAATTGTAGAAATCCCTAACGCCAAGTTTACTAACTTGTCCTTCTGTTAAATTAACAATTATTTGGCAATACTAAGAATTATTACGACATTGGAAATTTTAATATACGTG
Source organism: Holacanthella duospinosa (assembly GCA_002738285.1). Classification (NCBI taxonomy): domain Eukaryota; kingdom Metazoa; phylum Arthropoda; class Collembola; order Poduromorpha; family Neanuridae; genus Holacanthella; species Holacanthella duospinosa. The sequence continues at coordinate 170,471 of NIPM01000245.1, read as the reverse complement.
ATTTGGGTTAAACTAATAGTAAATTTAACAATAAATCCTTAAAGCTTTGTTCCCTTTTTCCTATTATTTTGACTTGAAAGAAAAAATCATATTGAAGGTTTTTAACACTCAAGTTCTTCATTCCCACCATCAAGCAAGAGAACAAAAGCAACAGAAATTCTTACACTATAGAAATATATAAATTATGTTTGTCGTAATTGAAATTTTCTCACAAACTTTACATGAATTTTCAATAAAATTAAATAACTACAGTAAAGTAGATACAGTAGTTGAAATAAAAAATTTTAAAGAAAAAAATAATCCTAGTTTACTAACTAATTGTGTGAAAATTTTGTTGACATATAGCGGATATAAAAGAACGGTTGCGTAGTTTGTGCGGACAACAATAACATTGTTGTCGACTTCAAAGTCATAGGCAGAGGGCATAAATAATGACACAAAAATTAGTTATATAAAATAAATTATTATTATTATTTTATTTATTATTTTTTATAAAAAAAAAAAAAAGATGCGTCATCTTGTTTTCCTGTCAATTTTCCAAGTTAAGTAGAAAGCGAATTCTTACAAAAATTTCGCTTGTGATACGCTTTCAACAAAATGATAAGAGATACATTAATGACAGAGGAAGGAATAATCAAAGAGTCTATTGTTATGAAAAATAATCTATTGTTGTCTAATTCATTCAATTTGTTAACAACTACAGAATGTAGACATTCCCTTGTAAAACCATTCATCACATGATTGACAAGAAAATTTCGAATTTAAAATTTAATATAAAATAAAAAAAATAAAAAAAATAAAAATAAAAAAAAATTAAAATACTGGTGTAAAGTAGGCTTAGCAGATTCAAGAAAATCTTGATCTTACAATTAATAATGTTTGTATTATTTTTTTTATTTTTTAGAAAAGTAAATTAATTAATAGGGAAATGAAAATGATTACCATTTCCGTAAGACGTAGGCTCTAGAAGGACAGAAGAAATGAGCATAAGGGTCTGTTAATTGACCTTGATTGTTGTAAACTTGTCTTCGATGGTTGAGTGCTAGTACAGCTTCACTATACTCCACCATCGACTCACTGTCATCGAACATCGAAGAACCGGTACAAACTCTTCGTCTCATTTCTTATGTTTCTCAAAAACACTATATAATATAAGTAATTACAACAAATCAAATGAATTCTTTCAACTTTCTTTTGATTTATGTTCAAAATCAAACAAAAAAAAAATTTTTTTTTTTTTTTTTTTTGCTTTAAAACTCTTACAGAATCACTTTTAGTTCGACTGTGCTTAGATTACAGTAGAACTCGTTACTAATCACTCCCACTAATTCCACGACAACACTGATGATTGTTATATTTTTTTTGTAAAAAAAAAAACAACTTATTTATTCTACACAGAAGAAACGACCATAAGAAATGGGATAATACTCCACAAAATTGTTAAACTTAAATGAAAAACTGTTTGCCCTCACTAAATCACTTTGTTGATTTTTTTTTTTTTTTGTAAACTAGTAGACAGATAGCATGACAGATTATATAGCAAAATATTTCTTATTTCTTGAGGGATAGTATTCAATTACTTCTCCAAAATAGTACTCACTTTCACGTTGGAGTTAGCAGTCAGGTAATAATAATAACTCCTTAGAGATAAGTTGTTGGTAAAAAAAAAAATTTTTTTTTCCAACAAAAGGACTCAAATTGGGGGACAATAGATAGTAATAATAATAATAATAATAATAGGACGAGTTAGGCAGAATTTGTTATGAATCACAGATGTTTTTGGCATTCTTTTCCCATTTTTGGAAAAAAAAAAAAAAAAAAAAAAAAATTTTTTTACTGTCGGGTTTTTCTCAAAAAAATGTGCAAACCACACTTATAACATCCGGAGTCACTCGATGACCGAATAAGGGCTCTGAGGTCACTCACACAACTTAAATAAAAATTGTCACTTCTACTTAATAAGGATCCATCAAGTACCAAACTAATAATGATCCAAATGAACTCACACGAAGAATATATTTTTTCTCACTTCTTAAAAATCTCTGACATATTTTCTGCTCAATGCATGCAAACCACAACAATGGTAACAATAATGATCTACATTATTACAACAATCAATCCCCACAAAGAAAAAAAAAAACCTTCCCTTTAATAATCCTACTTCAGTCATTCCTTTGAGTGTCACAAGATTTCACACTGTCGTCGTCGTTACTTAGATTGTTATAAAAAAAAACCAAAACAATGAGAGAAATCTGTCAATTGTTAAACCTAACACGAGTCGGACAGGTGCGTCTCCGTTGGTTGTTCTTATAGAAATGAATTTAACAATCTGTTAAAATCTTCTAAATCCAACCAACTGAATCAAGTAATTGTAAAAGAAGACTACAAGACCTGTTTACTATTTTCATATTATATATATATTTTTTTTAATTTAATCACCACAAGGAAGGTTAATTTTTTTCCAAGACTTTTCTTTGCAAAAAATAAGAAATAGTAAGCAGAAGATACCAAAATACTAAAACAACTGTGATGAGATGATCTATGATGCTTTTGGTATACTTCATAATGAACAAAAACCTTCATCATCTTCAATTCTGACCATCAGGTGTTTGAAAACGTAACCATGCACATAATATTCATTTTCTTACATAAATTCAATTTAAATGAGTCTCTCTTGTCTTCATTTTCTTACTATAATTAAACAAGTCTTGGTTCAAAATCCTTCATTTTCTTATATATTTTCTTCCTCTAGTATCTAGCTTAGTAACTTCAAGTACATACTAATCGTAAAATTTTAAACTTAAGTTTCTCTGAAATTTTAATAAGATGCTATAAGTCAGGGGATCCTAGGGATCCCATTTCCTTTGAAAAGTCTCATTAACTAGAGAGTGGGTGTAGGCAAGATTGACAGAAATATGGGGGTTGGGGTTGGGGTGGATAGGGGTGTAGGGTTGGGGTGGGGTTAGAGTAATTGTTATGAGAATAACAATAACAACCATGTTATTGTTTTCAGAATCCAATGAAATCAGTGTCTCATTACAATAAATAGGAAACAAACCCTAAAGAAAGATGTGAGCAACGTCTTGTCTTGACTTATGCTTTGTTTATGCTTCATTAGGCTTCTCGTTTTTTTGTACATAATTATAGGAAAACGGCTTCTTCTGTTCTATTTTTTAATGATTATAATAACAATTTTACATCAAATATAACTTAAAAAGAAACGACTAGAGTTATATAATTCATATAAGTTCAAACAATAGATGTATAATGTGAAAGCTGTAAAATGTACATTAAAAGGGAATAAGGTAAGCGGGGGGAGGGGCTAAATGAAGCCATTATTGTTTGAAACTTGCTACACTAATTTTGAGATTTACCTGTATCTTGAATTAATTTGAAAATTTTATTTTGACTTGTTTTTTTTTCCAAAACTTATCCTAAAATCTAAGTTATAATTAATAAATGTGAAATCAATAACCAATACCGAATAGTCAAACCACTTTTAGATTAAAATGAAAATTGAGAAAATGAAATTTGCAGAAAATGTTCAACTTTTTGTTTTACAAAAATACGAGGAGTCATATCATATCTCTGTATAGTTTCAAAAACTTCAAGTTGTTCTAACCTAGTATTAAAGACAATTTCATCCAATTTTTAATTCATATATATTGACAGACTATAATAATTTTTATGACCCCTATTATTGACTTTTTCCAAAAAAATTTCGTCAATAACTTTCTATGTAATCAAACGGTTTGAGGGAGAAAGTATAAAATTTTTTTAGAAGTTGAGTTGTTTAGTGGTGACAGGCAGGAAGAGAAACATTATGGTTCCGCGTCCTGGTTCTTCAGATACAATACTCGTACAAAGGAGACGTTCAAGGAATTATAAGAGAGACAACAATATAAAATTTCGTAACAATCGAAAATTAGATTCAAAACTCAAGACATCATTCTCATCATCATCATGGTTTAGTCGAAATCTTTGTACTTGGGAAGAAATGCCAAAACATTTACAATTCAACAAGTATATTCGTACGGGATATCGAAAACTAACAGACTGGAAGGGATGTATTTTCAGTTTGTTTAGTTTTCATAATGAAACTTCGAATATTTTAACTCACGGTAAAAAAAAAAACTTGATTGTTATTGTTAAATAATGTATTAATTATAACAAAAAAAAAATATTTTTTTTTCATAAAAATTTCAAAAAATTTCATAAAAAATGAATCTTTTTTGGAATTTTTCCCTGTCCAGTACCAATGGCTGTCTACACTGTGATACATTGGCGATCTTTCTGGCCTTGGGACTCATTACTTGGTCAACCATATTTATACGGTCTAGGAATTGCTCATACAATTGCAATGGTAGTGCCTTGGATACCAAGTTTTTTCTATCACTTATTCATGTGTCACCGTGGTGGACACAAGGTATACAATGGATTACTCAAAATTGATATTTTAGGAATATGGATGACAGAATTTTTTGGTAAATTTATAACTTTTTTCAATGAATTTTTTTTTAAATTCTCAATCAATTGACATTTTGAGTCCTGATTTTTAAGGTTCTTTGACCAATCTGGCAGCAACTATGTGGAATCTTCCTGAAGGTCTCCAAGGATTATTGANTTATAACTTTTTTCAATGAATTTTTTTTTCAATTCTCAATCAATTGACATTTTGAGTCTTGATTTTTAAGGTTCTTTGACCAATCTGGCAGCAACTATGTGGAATCTTCCTGAAGGTCTCCAAGGATTATTGATGGGTGCTTTTAATGTCATCTCGATTTATGGCCTGGTCAAATCAGTCAATGCAAATACACCGCGCCAACGAGTACTTTGTTTTGCACCGTTACTTTCAGCTAGAATCATATCAATAGTTTTAAGATTTGCTCCATGGGGCGGTGGTGAACCTCAGGCTCTCCTCCATGTTTTCATGCAGGTAACCAATAGAAATTTTTTTATAAAAATTGGTACAAAAAAAAAAAAAAAATGGCAACCATGTTGAAAAAATTGTTTACATATTTTGTAAATTAGGATGTGACTTCCATTGTCGGTGGATTCATTGGGGCTGGAAGAGTGCCTGAAAAATGGTTCCAGGGACGTTGTGACTACGCCTTTAATTCACACAATATTATGCATCTCTTTGTAATCCTTGCAGTTTGTCATATGAATGTAGCAGCTAATGAGGATATAAGATGGATCATTTCTCAATTAATGTCCAGTAGTTCATTAGTTCGTAAATTAAATTAACTGAATTAAAAATTTATAAAAATTTATAAAAATTTATAAAAATTTATAAAAATTTACAAAAATTTGATTTCGATTTAAAAAGGCAACGTTGATTTATAAAGCCTCTGAAGAATTTTTGCACCAAAATTTGTCTGGGACACTCTGTCCAAAAAAAAATTTTTTTTTTTTTTGTTGAAAGTATAGGTACTTGACTGTTAAAAAGTAACATTTTCATAAACAAAAATTATCAGTGACCACTTTCCATAAATAATGTCAGGGTTGATGAGTATGTGTATTCTTACTAAGAATAACCGACAGAGACTAATCCCTACTGCCATTGATCTTTGACCTTAATTTAAAATTTATGAATCCCATGAATGTGAATGTGATGAGGAATTGATACAAAAGTTTCAATGAAGGGTATCATCCTTAACTACTTATATGATTCATATGATTAATAATCTAGAAAAAAAAAAAAAAAAAAATTTCAAAATTTTCTTTTCTTTACCCGTTGTTGAGTTGTTGCGCATGAGTCCTGATGGATCCTTGAACTTGTTCCAAGTCGTCATCCACACAAGTCCCCATGTTGACATGACTAGGTCCATTGTCTTCAGAATCATTATTGATGACATTGAGACNCAATGAAGGGTATCATCCTTAACTACTTATATGATTCATATGATTAATAATCTAGAAAAAAAAAAAAAAAAAAAATTTCAAAATTTTCTTTTCTTTACCCGTTGTTGAGTTGTTGCGCATGAGTCCTGATGGATCCTTGAACTTGTTCCAAGTCATCATCCACACAAGTCCCCATGTTGACATGACTAGGTCCATTGTCTTCAGAATCATTATTGATGACATTGAGACTCATTCCATCTTCAGTAGTATAACTTTCATTCATTATTGATAATTCACCCAATCTTCCAAGTTCACTTGCTAAAATTCCCATTTTAAGATGATGGACTTCACAAAGGAGTGTATCACGTTCATTCGTAATTTCTAAAAGTTGTCGCCTAAGGCGACGAATTTCTTCAGCCTGTCGTATAACAACCACATGATGATCTTGTACAAATGTTGAAATTGATGCAGACTCTTCTGAATATGATCTTGGTGAGTTCATACTACTAGTATTTCCAACTCCAATACCAATATTTGAATTTGAAATTTCCATTATTTGTCTTCGAAAATTATGTCCACTTCGGTCCATAATAGTAATAGGTGTCCTTGAATTTAATTCCAATGAACTTATATTAGTATTCATCTTCTTTAATTATTACTAAAAAAAAACTCAACTTTTTATCAATTGTGTCACTCTTTACTATAAATGGAGATATATATGTACACTGTTGGAAACTACTTATTCGTAGTACTTGTTTCTCAATGTTATTGAAAAACTTATTATTTTTTTTTTTTTTTGTAAGTTGAAAATCTTGACAACTTATTATTATGAAACTTTCCAATTATTGAGTAACTTTCTCCACATCTCCAGTATCCCGTATGGTTACGAAAATCTCTTATTTCTTGGAAAACTTCTCAATTAGAATTAAATTCTATCTCAAGAACACACTTTCACTTTGAGAAAATTCGTGATGAGTCTAAAGTTCCAAAGCTTTGACTCACTTCAAGCGGTTTTTTGAACTATTTTATTTTTTCAGGGGGGTTAGGGCAAAGGTAATTAGATTTTAACCCTTGAAAAGTTACATACCCCTGGTTTTGTCGTGCGTGTGAGTGCCGTATGTTACGCATCATTCAGTTACTCCTATTACCTCCCCCAGGTCGGGTTAGTCAGCAAAGAAATCCAACTGGAAAAAAACCAAAAAAAAAAAAAAAATTTTAGAGAATTGTTATGTAAGAATCTTATCGGTTTCCGGTTTCAAAAAAACTAAGCAAGACCAACCAAAGTGGTCTTTCTACCGGCTAGTTCCTACTACAAAAAATTAACTTTGGACGCCTGATGTTTCATCCGGTCAAATGAACGACAATCTTCTTCCTACGTCCGTTCATTCTGGCCAAATGTTATAAGTAAATTCTTTAACTCATACTTATAAATAATAAGTAGAATATAAATAATAATCTCTGAAAAAAATATAAAAAGAAGTACTGTAAAACCTCAGGATTCAACAGCATTCAAAGGGTTATAAACAACTATAAAGTTGCGTTATTTTTTCTATTTTTTTTTTGGGGTTGGGCCCAAGCCTTAGCACTGACACATACACACACACACTTCAACTTCTTGAGAACAAATGAATTGAGAAAATGTTACTTATATAACTTGACTAAATAGAAAATTTTTCAATTTCATTCACGGAATGACCCATGACGCTTACAGCAGAAAATGAGGATAATCAACCATATCAATCATCACTGCTGGAAATTTTTACAAAAAAAAAAAAAAAAAAAAAAAAAAATTTCCTGAATATGTACTCTGTGTATGTTTCAGTTTCAGGAATAACTAACTAACTGTATGACAGTTATCAACTTCAATACAGTCCTTGACTAAAACACTACTACTATTAAAAGATTATTGAACCCAGGGTTATAATTTTAAGAAAAGTGTCGACAGTGACTTGACACTTGAGACTTTCTTAAGTGTTGAATGAGTTTCATCTGCTAACCTTCTTACTTTTGCACATTTTAACACAAAACAGAGTTAAATTGGACTGGTTTTCTTAGAAGAAGTAAGAAGTTGACCTAACATTAACACTACACACACACACATACACATACACACTGATTGCCAATATTTGCAAAGATGAAATAACAAAAGATCCTATGGTCTCACTAAAACTAAACTTAACAAAAAAAAAAAGTTATTTTTTTTTTACTTCTTTTCTAACAACTGGAAACCATTAAAAAAGAAATGTGGTAAAGTGTACATGTACTTGGAAAGGAAGAATAGAAAATCTGACCAAGTACCTTTGATAATGAGATGCGATATGCGTCGTCAGGGCTTAGCTAATGAAAATCTAACCAAAATCTTTAAGGTTACAACTGCTAATCTTTTTGTTCTTTGTGTAGTCTTTAGCAATGCATAAATTTAACAAGGTAGAAGATTCGCAACTATGAGGACACAACAATATATTAATATTATTAGTGAAGGTGTATAGTAAGTGTATACAAGTTTTATGATTCTTGTAAATAGTGATGATTCAAAAATGAATGACTACAGATTTTTTTTTTNGTAAGTGTATACAAGTTTTATGATTCTTGTAAATAGTGATGATTCAAAAATGAATGACTACAGATTTTTTTTTTGTAACTGGAGAACCTCACGTATAAACTGGTAATTTTTGGCACATTTGGTTCTCTCAAGCGTTAAAACCGAAATAATAACTTACCTGGGTCTTATCATCTCATTGATTCAACTTTTTTTAGTCAAATTGCAACNGTAAGTGTATACAAGTTTTATGATTCTTGTAAATAGTGATGATTCAAAAATGAATGACTACAGATTTTTTTTTTTGTAACTGGAGGACCTCACGTATAAACTGGTAATTTTTGGCACATTTGGTTCTCTCAAGTGTTAAAACCNACCTCACGTATAAACTGGTAATTTTTGGCACATTTGGTTCTCTCAAGTGTTAAAACCGAAATAATAACTTACCTGGGTCTTATCATCTCATTGATTCAACTTTTTTTAGTCAAATTGCAACCTACTATAAGTATATAACGAATTTTGCGAATTGAATAACAGGGAACTTTTATGAGTCAGCCAAAATTTCGATTGATATTTTTTATCGATTTGGACTTCAAAGCAAGAGATTATGATACTATTATTATTATTATTATTATTTCTTTTGACTAGTTTGTATGATCAAAATTCAGTTTTATCAATGGATTCCTAACAAATTGAGGTATATAACACTTGAAGTACTTAATGTTGCATTTTTAGTTACTAACAATGCTTAAAAGATTTCCTGGTATTTCCCTAACACTTTTCAAACAGTAGATAGTAAGTAAGTAATAAAAGAGTCTAGGTTTCCTAATAATAACTGTCGCACATGTATCTATGAAAAAGTACATGAGGACGAAGTTGCTAAAAATAAAAATGGCAAAAAGATACCGAAGAGTTGATAATCATCCCTCTAATCTTAAATGATGTGTGCAGATTTATTAAAAAAAAAATTTTTTTTTTGTATGGGAAAGTAATATAAGAAGTCAATCTATTCCTGAGTGGTTAGAGGTTAATGGTCTTTTCACTGAACCCTCTTCCGTTCCAATTGCCTGCCAATTGTTTGCACATGGACCGAAATTATTGGCATCTTTAGAATTTTTGCATTAGTCACACTCTCAAGGTTAATGGAAAATTCTATCCAACCCTTTTCCATTACATAATTCATTAATTTTCAGACACACACAGATACAGAACAAAAGCTGTAAAAAGCGTTGGAAGCCTGCAAAAGAGTACATTAAGGGAATTAATACTGATAAGTAAAAAATTTAATCAGATAGAACTACTAGAGAAAGCCTTACCCAGGTTTGTTGTTTTCTTGTTGGGAAGTATTCCGCAGAATCCAAAAAATTCGGGTAATAGGGAGCCAATCAGGATTTGCCTCCTTTTTCAAGACAGTAGTTCTGTTGAAAGTCGTCTCTTGAAGAGTCATCCAGCACCAAGCTTATTGCAAATTCAAACTATAACTAAACGGTTTTCTTAAAAATGCAAGTGAGCCTTACCTTAATATATAATATATATATATATATATNAAACTATAACTAAACGGTTTTCTTAAAAATGCAAGTGAGCCTTACCTTAATATATAATATATATATATATATATTTTTTTTGGTAATAACAAAAGGGAATTGGCAAGCACATAGGAGTCAACAAAACTCGACACAAACTTTTTTTTTTTATGACTTTCGTGAGTCCTTTCCGTAAGTCAAAAAAGGGGGGAATATGATGGAAAATCGATTGNCTTTTTTTTTTTATGACTTTCGTGAGTCCTTTCCGTAAGTCAAAAAAGGGGGGAATATGATGGAAAATCGATTGATTTCATTACTCAAGCTACACTACTCTCTCCTTGGTTCATTTTACATGACTTTTCTCCATCATCATCTCTCATGCTCCTATTTTCCCCCATGCTTTATGACTTCTGTTGGGAAAAGAAAGCAAAATAAATCTTCAATAATATGGGTTGAATCAAGGGAAAGTAGAAAACATGAAGAGTTTACTTCCTTGCTAGAGTCTGACCTGAAAATTAGCATAATTCCTTGGCGTCACGAAGGGGCATTCCAAGAATAGAGCAGTTGGGATTTTAACTTTTAGAAATAGAGCTTCAACTAAATAAAAAAAGCTGGTAATAATAATTTTACGGAATTACGAGTTAGAGAAATAAGTCTTCCAAATATTCATTGTATTCATCTTCCCTTGATTTCAATTCAGGAATTATAGCTGGTGCTTTCCAAATATTTTCTGCTGCCTTCATTGCTTCTTCTTCAGACTCTTCCGGAGGAGCAGTGCTGGTACTTGGTGATTCACTTTCCTGTTTCAACTTCTTCTTTTCAGATGATCGGGATTTGTGATGTTTCCGTTTCTTAGACTTCTTTGTAACTTCTTTTCGTTTGTAAGTAAAATTTAATTTTATGGAACAATCTTGACATAACCCTAAATATTTGACAAAGTATATATAAATGAAATTATCCGAGTTAAATATGGACTTAAACATCTTACTTAGTTTCACCAAAGCATTTTTCTTGACACGATCCTCTAGATAAGCAAAATTAACTTCCCATGTCCTCAGTTCTTCAGCATTAGAACATTTTTTCTCACCACAAGTGAATTGACCCTTTCCATCAATTACTTCCCTTTGTATTCTCCATCGAATTGCAATCTCAATCAGAAGTTTAGATTCTTAATACTTCTGTAAATAGGCAATGGAAGACGACACACACCTTATTCTCTTTGTATCTGGAAAGATCACAAACACCATATTCCTTGAATAATTTGTCGTAATACTTCTTTGCTAAATCCTTCTCCCACGTTTGATCTCCAGACTCATCTTCTTCTGTCCAAATAAAGCGATGATGTTCACGGACAATGTCCATATCATTTTTATCCCTGGAGCTAAAAAATTAAGACAACGGAATCATTTTCTATTCAACAATATCTTAACTCAATCATATTATTCAACAAAATAATTACTCATCTCGTTTCAAGACTTCAGTACTACAACCGGGATAGTAGAGGAAGTAATCGTTTACTAGCTTCCTATGTCTTTCATATGCATTGAGTGCAAAATATTTATTTCTATAACCGTCAGCATGTCGTTGTTCTTCCAAAAAGTGTGATCTACTTGNATGTCTTTCATATGCATTGAGTGCAAAATATTTATTTCTATAACCGTCAGCATGTCGTTGTTCTTCCAAAAAGTGTGATCTACTTGGCAAGGCTTGATCTAGAGAACAACAAGTATACAGTGACAGTAACTCAAAGTATTCGTACTAAAAGTATTCGTAAACCTAATTTATTCNTGGCAAGGCTTGATCTAGAGAACAACAAGTATACAGTGACAGTAACTCAAAGTATTCGTACTAAAAGTATTCGTACACCTAATTTATTCATAAATTTGTTTTTACCCTTTGAACTTTGTTTTGTCGAATGTTTCTGTGCTAAATCCTTATGTGTTGTTATAGGCTTCTCCTCCTTCGGTAAATTGTCTTTGTCTTTGTCACCTTCAAAACTGGAATCATATCCTTCACGTTCACCGACTTCTACTTTAATGTCAACTTGAGGGCTTGTCATATCAGTGTGTAAATAATAATTATTGTTAATTACTAATAAAAGCAAAAACAACCACAATAGACAAAACTCAAGTCAGCAACAAATTTACAAATTGACAAATTGACTCAGAAAAAATCAACTCTATTCTTTACAAAATCAATTAAAATTTCTTACAATTCAAAAAATTAAATTTAAATACTAAATTTTGCCGCCATTTCACACATTGCCCCAACTACGCTAGTGATTTGGATTTGTTCGTTCCTAAAGTTACTTTAACACCTTATTTTTTATTTATTCATTAATTTAAATTAATTAATTTGTAATAAGTAATTTCGTTGAATTTTATATTAAAACATTAGTTACGTAATTCATTAGAATTATTTAAACTGTAGAAAAGTGAAAATTGGAAATAATTTTTTGATAAAATGAGGCGCGCTGAGTTTGAGCACTCGAGACTCGAATAGTCTCGTTCTCGTCTGCTCGATTGATTTAAATCAAACTTTGATGTGATAAAAAATATTAGACTAATAAATTAAATTGTANAAGTGAAAATTGGAAATAATTTTTTGATAAAATGAGGCGCGCTGAGTTTGAGCACTCGAGACTCGAATAGTCTCGTTCTCGTCTGCTCGATTGATTTAAATCAAACTTTGATGTGATAAGAAATATTAGACTAATAAATTAAATTGTAAATTATTTTGTACATGAAGTAGAAAGGAGTATTTCGCTCGATCAAAAATTATGATTGAGTAACCATACATACTATCGAAATATCGTAACAATTTCACTCATTACGGTGGTGCGTGTAATAGAATAAAAGTTATTCAATCTGAAACCCGAATTCTGGAATATACCCTTGTTTTGTATTTGTCAAACTTGTAGATGATTCTACATCCTGGAAATGAAAGTGAACTTCTTTCCCACCACAGTCGAGTCTAAAGATGTTTCCATTACCGATAGATTCGTAGCGCATGCCGATATAAATTCCCTGTAAAAAAACAACAACATAAAATGGACGAATCATAATTCATGATTCATGACAAGTGAGTTTTACAAGAGCAAATGAAGTGAACCACTTACCGATATTATTTTAAATGACGCTCGATACCATTTCTCGTTTTGAATCCTTGCAGGTTTATCAAATTGGATTTGCTGCAAAGTTGAAGTTAAGTAATTGGAGAAACTGAAAATTTTTTTCGCAATAACAATTTTCTCAGTACAGTCTTCTATTTTAATTTTGAGTTGAACATGATTTTCACATTTAGTGTTGTTTTGTTGCTGCTCAACAGATTGAGATACAGCGTTTAGTCCAACACTCTGAATCCAAAGAGGCGTGTCCACTTTAAAACTGTAAAGAAATTTACAAGAAGTTAATGAGTTAACACATTAACTAAAGTATTTTCAAAAAATTGAATTAGTAGATTTTTGCAGATTCTTTTCACAAGTAATTATTATAATATTTCTGTTAATTACTCGATACAGTGTGAAGTATTTGTCATTGGGATTCCCGGCATCGAACCCCATTGTCCACTGCTAGTACAACCGTACCATTCAGCAGTAGTTTTATGTGGGAAATGGAGTCTCATCAGGATAAATACTTCACCCTTCGGTTGATAGTAATTTCGAGGCCTCGGGTTGAAAAGTCCAGGTGAAATGGAATGTCTAAAAAATAAAATAAATTAACTTGATTATTTTTGAAAGAAAAAGGAAAAAAAAAATTACCTTTGAGATTTTGGAACGTTGAAATAAAGTAAAATAGAAACAACTTCTTCAGTTGTGAGAACTTGAGCAGTGGCTACTTTTAGAGAAAAATCGGCTGGACTGATTTGTGGGAATCTGATTAAACCGATAAAATTTTCCAAAACAGAACGCATATATTTTGAAGTTATAACAACTTTCTGTCGGCTACACTCCGCATGAGCCCACCTGATTATAAAAATTTGAAGATTAACAAATCAACAGTTTCGAAAAATATTAGTAAAAATTTGAGTTAAATTTCATGTATAAGTACCTCATTGTGGCATCAAACAACTGAATCTCGTCTAACACCTCGAGTGAATCCTTCTCCAAAATATTGGCTAAAGTTGCTGGTTTCATCTGTATGAATTCTTGTGATTCAACAATTACCGCTGCGTTTCTACAAACACAGAATTTCCCAAAAAAAAGTTGATAGCTTGGTTTCAAATGCTGCAATAATGACAATAATTTACTTGCATACTTGCAAATATGAGTCATGGCGGCGTTCCAGAGGAAAACATTTCGATAAAGGATGGCTTGTTCATAGATTTTGATGGCTGTTTCGTTTGTTATATGCGTTTCAAGAAGTTTCTCACAAGCCTGTGCCAAATCTGGAATCTCGTACACATCAGAGAGTTGCAAGAGNATATGCGTTTCAAGAAGTTTCTCACAAGCCTGTGCCAAATCTGGAATCTCGTACACATCAGAGAGTTGCAAGAGAGCGAGAGCAGAACAAATCGTCACTGGTAGTTGTCCAGTATACAGGAACTGCAATAAAAATTTCAAAATTAGAATTAACCATTAAACTACTTTTGAAAATTGGTTGAATTACCTTGAGAAAGAGCATGAAATCGTGGTATTCTATTCCAGGAATATCGAATGTCTTCGCATCACCAATTTGATGGAGCATGTACCGAAGTACAGGTGATCCAATCATAAGAATCAACTTATGGGCCCTAATAGGTTTCTTATCCTCACCAACAATGAGTGTAATGTCACTTTCGATTCCAGATTCCAGAAAGAATGCAAATCGAGCAACATGTGTCTCATTGTTAATTTGTGGATCAAATTCAAACCAATTTTTCTCTGAATTGATGTCATCAACTTTTGACACCATTTCCGTATCCATTTCCGGAATTTTTACTTCTTTGTCTTCCGATAAAGAAACTAGACTTAATTCTTCAGTATGAAGTGAAAGGTTTGCCATATTATGGCTTAACTCTATTTTAGGACAATTGTTCTTACTGTCAAAGTCTATTTCCATTTTCTAACACAACTAATAAGAAATCGCTTGAAGTTGAAAAGGAAATAACCTCAAACCGCAAACAAGGAATACCTTTACTTTTTTTTGGTTTTCTGAATATAGTTTTCTGATTTTCTCTCTTCTTATCTTATACGCACCATTGTGCTAGGGAAACATTGACAATACTACAGAGCTCTGGAGTATATAGGAAGAATCAAAAAAAATATTGTAGATAGAGAAAAGGTTAGGGTAGGGTTCGGTTGTTTCACAAAAGACTTCAGAAAACAAAGCAAGATGAAAGATTTTTCTCTTCTTGTAAGCAAGTAACCAAGGAAAAACCTTCGAGTAGATGGAATCAAGTTCAACTATCTCGAAGGTTTCAGATACAATTTGAAGTTATCAAATGACAGATTCAAATTGAAGGGAGAATAATTAGCAATAATCCGTTCCCCCTGATAGTCTTGTAGCGTCGCAGCTAGCTGGTTAAATTTAAAACATTTAACAGCTAAGGTGCATGACATTGAAACAAATTTACTATTTCAAAAAAAAAAAAAGTACAAAACCCTAAATTTTGAATCCTGTATGAATAGTGGCAACACCAAATGAGAGATCTTCGTATGACGTAAAACGAAATCCAACTTGTTCTATCATAGACTTAAATTCTTCCTGTAAAAGGAATGCCTCATTCTTTGTCAATAAACCCAAGTAAATAATCTAACGTAACTTTGAATATAACTAACCTGATTTGGAAACTTCCGAATACTTTCTACTAAGTATTGATATGAATCCCAATCACCAGCAATTATTTGACCCATAACAGGAATCATTTGAAAGGAATATTGATCGTAAGCCCTGTAAAAAAATATATTCAATTTGTATAAATCGTTAGTGAAATTTTCTATAAGAAATGTTTAATACCATTTGACAGCAGGATTTGTTACATGACTGAATTCAAGACATATGAATCTCCCTCCAGGACGAATAATTCGATAAGCCTCTTCTAAAACTTTGTCAACATGGACACAGTTTCGAATTCCAAAGGCTATAGTGTAAGCATCAAAGGAATTATCTGGTATTGTGGGAAGATTTTCTGCATCTCCTTCCATCCAATCAATTCTATTTCTTTGACAATGTGTGAGAATGGTTTTGCTTCTTTCCTTTCCAACATCGAGCATTTTGGGGTTTATGTCACAGACAAGTACTGATCTCCTATGATCAAATATTAGAAATTAAATTGAAGTTAGTGAACCAGCAGTATAAAACATGGTAATCTAAGTCTTACGTTAAAGTATTTTCATATGTCTTAGGTGGTTGAGGATTAGATTCTGAAGCTGCTTGCTGCATTGCCTCAACTTCATTTTCAGGGCGTTGATTAGTAGAGAATTCTTTGACAGTGAATAAATTGGCTTCAATGAGTGGATTGAATGAAAAATCTGGCTTTACTTTGGCGTACTTTAGAAATCTAAATGCAATATCACCTGAATCAAATGATTACAAGCTGTTAGAATGCATAAGCTGGTTATCTACTACTGGTATAACCTGTCCCACCAGCAACATCAATTAGTTTAGTTCTATTTCCAGGTCCTAATCGTTGGATGAATATATCTTTCCAAACACGATGAATACCAATACTCATCACATCATTCATGATATCATAAGTTTTAGCAACATTTTCAAACACCGCCTTCACTGTAAAAAAAAAATAAAAAAAATAGATAAGTTNGAATACCAATACTCATCACATCATTCATGATATCATAAGTTTTAGCAACATTTTCAAACACCGCCTTCACTGTAATAAAAAAAAATAAAAAAAATAGATAAGTTTGTTTCATTAAACAATTTAGTACCATTTGATCATTTGAATATTCATGAATACCTTTGTGTGCCTTCTCTTGTTCGGACACAGTTTCGTAACCAAAATGTGTTTCTTTTTCTGAGGAGTAATGAGTCCTGTTACTTTCACTTCCAAGACTGCCACCGATAGTTGCTTTGTCGCATAAATATGATGATGACGTAAAATAACGAAATGAATACAAAGAGTTGGTTGAAGAGTTACCGCTTCCCAGAGTTAGTAATCGCTGTCGAATCATTTTCCAGCCTCTTTGTACTCCCCGTGATCATCAAGCTCAGTTTACCGTAATGATTACTCACAGTCACAACATCCTAGAGAAAAGAGAAACATTCCTTACATTAATCTGTGGTTCGACGGGTGCTGATGGTGGTTCTTAACAACAATACCCGTCCTGAAGGGCTCTTTAAAGTCCGACTACGACTAACTCGACTTCGACTTCGATTGATTCAATTTAGATCTAGTCTTGCTGAATTCAATTTCATTAACGACAAACAAAAATCTCCAACCTTGACTGAAAGAATTATCAGCAATTATTTTACTAACTCAAAATTTAGAACACAGGACAGAACAGAACATCAAAAATAAAAAATTAAAATCAAATCTTTTTGTTTTTAAATTTAAAAAGTGAAAGTGTGAGTATTTAAACTTCGCGGGATAATTTGAATTTGGGAATTGTGAAATTACTTCTTGGACCACTAAAAAACGAAAGTTTAATTTTAGTGAAAACAACAGTGAAAATTTTATGGAGAAAGTTATTTTTTTATAGAAAAAAAAACATAAAAAAACGACAGAAAACATTCAAGTCATAAATTTAATTGAAATTAACAACGGTTACCACGCTACATCAAATTTGTAAGTAAAAATTTCAATATTGTTATNAAAACGAAAGTTTAATTTTAGTGAAAACAACAGTGAAAATTTTATGGAGAAAGTTATTTTTTTATAGAAAAAAAAAACATAAAAAAACGACAGAAAACATTCAATAGTCATAAATTTAATTGAAATTAACAACGGTTACCACGCTACATCAAATTTGTAAGTAAAAATTTCAATATTGTTAATATTTTTATTCTAATATTTATTTTACAAGGTCATTCAACAAGAATTACCCACTTTATAATTCAAATATTCAAANATATTTTTATTCTAATATTTATTTTACAAGGTCATTCAACAAGAATTACCCACTTTATAATTCAAATATTCAAATCCAGCCAATCAAATTCATTTACATTTAAAATACTCAAATATGATTGGCTGAATTAAAATTTTGAATTCCCTTTGAATATCTTTATTGAAAGATCGTGTATAAAAAGAGAGATCAATAAGCCTGAGGCCTGTGACAATGGAAATCATTACAAAATTGTAACGATTGGAAAACACAATAAATTTGAACACAAAGTTCCAATCACTCTACTCTAACACCAATTCCAATAATTTAACAATAATTTTGTTAAAATCAATCTCAAAGTAATAAAAGAAAACTTTCTTTTTTTCTAAAAGCTTTTACGATAATAGACACAAGTAAGTATTTTCATCCTAATTTATTTCCCAAGTGATCAAATGACGTAAGAATATTATAAAATTAATCATAAATAACCCTTCTAAGCTTTCGTTTGTCCTTGTTGGAGAGTATAGATTCTTAGTGCTGATTAGCTTCTTTACTTGTCTTCAAATTCATTGAAATTCTTAGGTTTCATGCGCAAGAATCGATTGAAAAAAAAAAAAAAAAAANTCTTCAAATTCATTGAAATTCTTAGGTTTCATGCGCAAGAATCGATTGAAAAAAAAAAAAAAAAAATTTTTTTTCTTTTTCTGTATAAATTCCTAGAATTCGGGAAAACCCTGAAAGTTGCCCCTTATAGTGCTTAAATTNTTTTTTTTCTTTTTCTGTATAAATTCCTAGAATTCGGGAAAACCCTGAAAGTTGCCCCTTATAGTGCTTAAATTCTAAAACCATCGACCTAATACTTTTAGCTTCTAATACCCAAACGCAACCATATGAAACTTGTAAAAATACAATGGAATTATTTCTCTCATAACTAATAAGTAAAGGCTATAAGGTTCATTCGGTGTATTAACCTACAAAATTACATAGGGAAAGAAAGAGTTAGAGAACAACAGAATCATTTTCATTACATATTATTTGGAGAATAGGGTTAACAAAAGGGGAAATTTTTTTTTTCTTTTTCAAAATTTTCTTCTTGCCAGGCTCAAAATGCACAGTATTAGTGAATTCGAACGGTGTAAAAGAATGAGGCATGTACGGCAAACCCTCAAGAGGGATATTCATAAGCTTGACATTATTGATAGGCTTTTAGTTAGTTCTCGGAGCCAAAAAATTTTCTTTTACACATGACGAAGTAAAAAGCTATAGGACTGTTGAAGTTAGTAAAAAGTCTTTCCTTGTGTGTGAATTCACTAGAGACAAAACATTATTTAGCTAACCAGTGGACAAGTTGGGTTTATCCGGACCCATTTCGACTACTGGGTGTGCTACAAAAATATATTTATATATATTTGGCCAAGATCTACTGCAGATTCATAAGAGTAAAAACCCTTTTTCTTTTTTTTTCTTCTTCTTCTTTTTTTTTGCACATGGTTGAATCTCATTTTGGATTTAGCACAAGTACTCTCAGAAATATAGAGAATCTGCTGGAATAAGTTAAAGATTTCACTAGTTGACGACTTCTTCGAGTTGAAGTCATTTATTTGAAAATCTTATGTCAAGTGTTATGTAGAGTTTACAGTGATTAGAAATTTGGCAACATAGAAAACTTGATCTTTCTTTTTTTTTGCAATAATAATAACAAATAATAATAAGAATTGTTGCCTTTTTTTTTTACTCTAAGTTCAATTTCTTCTCTTGTATCTGTCAAACCAGTACTATTAATTATTAGTGTTTTGTGATATTGAGATTATTATACATTAAAATAACCAAATTTGAACAAATTTGGTTCAATTCTGTGTTGCTAATTAACAAATTATAAGGTAAGTTATAAATATTTTATATTTATATATTATTATAACTTATGTAACATGTTATAAGTTATACACATGTGTATTATAAAGTTATAAATTATTGATATGATAATTTTTATTATTTTCACCTTTCTGACTCTAGAATTGTCATTTACATAAGTTAACTATCTCTAGACAATCAAAATGACTTTGAACTTAAGTTGACATTTGAGCAGAGAAACATGTGGATGATATGATTCCATTGTCAAGTACTTTGTACATTGTTATTTACCTATAAATTGACAATGAACAGGTTAAATTAATAGTAGAATTAACAATACAACAACAATTCCTGTAGTATTATTACCGATTTTTTAAAATGAATTTCAAAAATTATATGCTAGTTAGTTGTTACACGAAAAATGGGAGATAATAGACTTCATTTATATATAATTTATATAACCTTAGGTTTTTGTTTTAGGTTTATTAATTTTTTAATATAATATATAGACTACAGACTAATCTTTCCCAGAAAGTAATAATAGATGTTAATTAGCATTACTATTACTAATTAACTTAAGGTTAATAACCTTTTAACTTATGAGGTTACATCTATCCTAGACATAACTTAACATTACATGTAAAAATTTTAAGCTGATTACAAAATTTTTGACAGTCTGAATGAAAAAAAAATGAGGTTAAATTTAAGAAATTTTTTATTCTAAGGATGTATCAATTCAAATTATGTTCATGATCATCATGATTATAACTATAAATGTAAATGTTGCGAATATTAAATTTTTTGCGATTTGCGAATATAATTGTAATCAAGAAGACTAGACTTAATACTCCTTGTTTCTTTGTTATTATTTCACAGCGGTGCAGCTGTGACTTAAATCTTGGTTAATAGCTTTTACCTCTTAATACTTGGCAATTTGGCAAAAAAAAATATATATATAAACTGTTGTGTGAAAACAATGAAGCAAGAGTCAGTTGTTTTCTATGACTAGACCACTTTCGTACAATTTGATATTGCAATTTGCAAATTTGAACATTCTGTCAAGAATTCACACCATCATGGCAGGACAAAGACCTTTTCCAGATGATAAAAAAATTTTTTTTTCATGATACTTTTTAAACTTGATTATAATTAGGAAGTTCTTCTTGGCTTGACCAGCACAGCTGCATTAGTCTATGTATGTAGTAATAGTAACCAAGTCAGGTATCAAGTTGATTTTTTATTTTTGCCAAATTATAAACCAGTTTTTGGAATACACAAAAAAAATCATAATTATAACCCCAGGTAGCATAAAATTACAATTTGTAGCATGATCTGATTTGGTAGCATGGNCAGCGGTGCAGCTGTGACTTAAATCTTGGTTAATAGCTTTTACCTCTTAATACTTGGCAATTTGGCAAAAAAAATATATATATAAACTGTTATGTGAAAACAATGAGGCAAGAGTCAGTTGTTTTCTATGACTAGACCACTTTCGTACAATTTGATATTGCAATTTGCAAATTTGAACATTCTGTCAAGAATTCACACCATCATGGCAGGACAAAGACCTTTTCCAGATGATAAAAAAATTTTTTTTTCATGATACTTTTTAAACTTGATTATAATTAGGAAGTTCTTCTTGGCTTGACCAGCACAGCTGCATTAGTCTATGTATGTAGTAATAGTAACCAAGTCAGGTATCAAGTTGATTTTTTATTTTTGCCAAATTATAAACCAGTTTTTGGAATATACAAAAAAAAATCATAATTATAACCCCAGGTAGCATAAAATTACAATTTGTAGCATGATCTGATTTGGTAGCATGGTTTCAGAAATCAAATTTTGAATAGATCCGTTATATTAAAAAAAAAAGATTTCAATGAAACAATTTTTAAATTATTATTAATTTGGTTAGAGTACAAACAGTAGCATGGTGCTAAAAGTTGGGTTTTTATGGTATCTTATATTAAGAGTAAGTAAACAAAGTTGTTACTCAGAAACTTTTAGTGTTATATTATTTTTAGAATTATTACAAATCAACTAATATTGAGAAATAATATTTATTATTATTATTCTGTCGCATCACCCTCAAGCTTTTTGTAGGTATACATTGTTTGTAGATTTGTACAAAATTTCAAAATACAAAATACAGAATTAACTTCTTTTTTATTGTAAGAAGAAGATGTTTTAGGATCATTTCATGCTTTAATATTTACACAAGTGTTGCCAGTTAGTAATAAAGTATTGGTTAAAAATGGTAAGGAAATGGATAAATGCCAATAATTTTTTAGCAAATATAAATACCTATACCTTGAGATTATTTGCAAATTTACAAAATTCGCAACTCCGCTCCAACTCTTGTTAATAATATATCAGGGTGAATGAAACAGTCGGTTTTCCGTAAACATGTTTACAACAGTAATAATTATTTTTGATATCCATGGCTCATTGCTTGTCCTTCTAAAAAAAATACTAAGTTTTAGTTTCAGAGGTCAAAGGTTATTATCATACATACATTGCTAAAATTCAAATCAGGTTTTTTTTTTTTTTAATAATATGATTCTATAAAATAATTTAGACTTTGTCTCATGACTATTTTGACTATTTTAACTATTTTGGCTATTTTGACTATTTTGACTATTTTGACTATTTTGACTATTTTGACTATTTTGACTATTTTGACTATTTTGACTATNGGTCAAAGGTTATTATCATACATACATTGCTAAAATTCAAATCAGGTTTTTTTTTTTTTTAATAATATGATTCTATAAAATAATTTAGACTTTGTCTCATGACTATTTTGACTATTTTAACTATTTTGACTATTTTGACTATTTTGACTATTTTGACTATTTTGACTATTTTGACTATTTTGACTATTTTGACTATTTTGACTATTTTGACTATTTTGACTATTTTGACTATTTTGACTATTTTGACTATTTTGACTATTTTGACTATTTTGACTATTTTGACTATTTTGACTATTTTGACTATTTTGACTATTTTGACTATTTTGACTATTTTGACTATTTTGACTATTTTGACTATTTTGACTATTTTGACTATTTTGACTATTTTGACTATTTTGACTATTTTGACTATTTTGACTATTTTGACTATTTTGACTATGGGTTATAATTATTATTAAGCTTATGTAAAATCTAGAAGATTCGCTTCAGTGTAATTTGCAGACACTGACGTAAACAAAAACCATTACAATTATATAATTATTCCTACATTGATTGGTTATTTTTACAACATTTTAATTTTATACTTTTAAGCACGAGATATTGCTATTATTTTTTTTATGTAAACCAACCAATCAAAAATGATGAGAAAAACAACGAGTCTTAATTACAACAAGACTAAATTACAACACTGTAATTTAGTCTTGGTTAGTTTTACCATTGTAAAAAATTACAACAGTTCTATTATTAGTAATTAAGTTCTAATACAAACTTTCCATAGAGTTAATACTTAAATCTTGACACATGTTATCATAATTTCCGGTTACATCACTTCCAAAAAAAAAAATAGACTCGTAAGTCGTAACTATCCAGCTATATAAGTTTTTAGTCAAAGTTTGTTCAAGATTATATCATTTTGACACAATTTTTACTTCCTTAGAAAATTCTCAATATTTTTATAACAATTTACACAATTTTATTTCATTTTTTATGATAAAAGTGAAAGTAACACAGAGAAAAGTGAATGTTGACTATGTAATTTTGAGAAAGTTGACATAAATTGTCATCTAAGGGAACGGCGATGGGCTAAGGTACATAATATAGGTATACTTATTAAAATTTTTTTTTTTGCAATATAAATTATTTTTCATTCATCATTGTCATCGCTCAATAGTAAAACTCAGCTTTTAAATTTAATCAATTTTGCAATGTCAACTATTAATTCTGAAAATCTAATTTGCAATAATTTTTCTTTTTTTTTTTTGCATCTTACTACCGGATTATTCCAATTATTATTCTTTTCGTTATTATAAAGATGAAGACTATATAAGAAAAGAATACTAAAGTTAAAGTGATGATGCGGAAGGAATTAATAGATTCTTATTATATGGCAACATAGCTACTAAAAAAAATTTTTTTTTTTTTTAACATTCTGATCTAAGGATCAAAATTATTAGCATGCCGAATTTCAACTCTTTCATGCCAGGAAGCATGAATAAAAGAGCTAATGAAGGCAGATTTATTTTGACATGATGAAATTGACTTNATTTTTTTTTTTTTTAACATTCTGATCTAAGGATCAAAATTATTAGCATGCCGAATTTCAACTCTTTCATGCCAGGAAGCATGAATAAAAGAGCTAATGAAGGCAGATTTATTTTGACATGATGAANTACTAAAGTTAAAGTGATGATGCGGAAGGAATTAATAGATTCTTATTATATGGCAACATAGCTACTAAAAAAAAATTTTTTTTTTTTTAACATTCTGATCTAAGGATCAAAATTATTAGCATGCCAAATTTCAACTCTTTCATGCCAGGAAGCATGAATAAAAGAGCTAATGAAGGCAGATTTATTTTGACATGATGAANGAATTTCAACTCTTTCATGCCAGGAAGCATGAATAAAAGAGCTAATGAAGGCAGATTTATTTTGACATGATGAAATTGACTTTCAGCAAAGGCAATTTAATTCTGTGACTTTTCTCTCATAAAACTCTTCAGTTGACTTTATTTGACATGGGAATACAAAAAAAAAATTTTTTTTTTGCACAAATTCGGGGATTTCCCTGAATATTGCCAAAATTTGCACATCAACATGATACCCACGGACTTAACATTTGAATATTATTGATTATGATTATGGTCTGATGACGACTATACTAGAAATAATAGTTACTAATAAAATTGACCTTGGTTTTGGCAATTTCTAGACATCTTCTAGCTCGATTTACAAATTACAATACTTTCGTGCTAGTAATAGTAGTAGTGTATTGAATTGACCCACCTTTATTTGTGTTTTTTTTTTTTGTTTTTTTTTTGCAGTCGTCGCCGCAGTCGTCACCAGGAGACTAGTTACACCCTCCAAGTCTCTAGATATCGTCGGCTTACCCAAAAAGCTCGAGACTATCGATAACAACCTCACAAAAGCACTTTTTCTTATCTTCAGAGCAATTGTTGACTTTTGGCCACGTGAATTCCGAGAAAAAAAAANCCTCACAAAAGCACTTTTTCTTATCTTCAGAGCAATTGTTGACTTTTGGCCACGTGAATTCCGAGAAAAAAAAAGATCATTTAAGCTCTTTCCTCTTGTCCCGTTAACAAAGATTGTATAAATTTTCATCAAGTGAAACTAAAAACTGTTTGCATCACGAATTTTGTCTGCGTAAAACATAATATAAGGTTACCATGATNCCTCACAAAAGCACTTTTTCTTATCTTCAGAGCAATTGTTGACTTTTGGCCACGTGAATTCCGAGAAAAAAAAAAGATCATTTAAGCTCTTTCCTCTTGTCCCGTTAACAAAGATTGTATAAATTTCNCTTGTCCCGTTAACAAAGATTGTATAAATTTCCATCAAGTGAAACTAAAAACTGTTTGCATCACGAATTTTGTCTGCGTAAAACATAATATAAGGTTACCATGATGAGATTTTGTGCCTAACAGCGTAATAGTACCACGGCTTGCCGCTGAAATTGATAGCCTACAGCAAACACTCCTACCTCAAACCTTTTAGTCAGAGAAGAAAGAAAAAAAAAATAAGTATTATAGACTTTGACGGCGGTGACGGTGACGGTTCACTTGGATTTCACTTCATCTTATATTATATTTGAAAACTACTGAAATATTTTTTGGAGATTTTCAAGTACACATATATTTGAAGTACTTGAAGCGGTTGAAGCGTTTGAAGCAAGAGTGATTGCTCAGAAGCGTCAAACACTCCTCACCGCGTCATCGCTCAACACCACTCCCACATGGTCAAGAACGTCAATGATAATTTAAGCGATCCTAAAACCATCAACTATATTCACTCTCAAGTGTTCAGTAGTAGCAAGTGCCATTAAGTTTTTAACTTCTTTCAATTACATTTTTTAAAAGTGCTTATATTATAATTTTTATTATAACTATACAAAAGATCTCAATTTCTAATCGTTCTTCGGAAAAAAAAATTTTTTTTTCTGTTCTTCTTAAAGCCATTAGTTACATTTTACCTAGATGAATTTGAGTAACATGACAAGGAGACTCTGATACTTCCCTCCGTCATCATCTTCCGTTACCACTGAGAGAGAGCCAGTAGTCAACGCCTCAAAATTTTTGCAAATCCTGTTAGCTATTTTTAGCAAAAAGTTCTTCCAAACTTTAACATTATCCACCTGAACTTTACTTTGACGAAAAATTATTATCCTTCTGAATTTCTAAGGCTATTGACACCAAGGATATTTCTTCTTCTTTTTTTTACTTCTTCTTGGAATCTGGAATCTGGACTGCTCAGTTCAAAATTATTACTTCAGAAGACAAGTTCTGAAGTTATGTGTGTCTTCCCAAAGTGAGAAATTGGGTCATTTTTCTTATTAGTGTTAGCTTAACAAAATAAGGAAAATTTTGAAGTTTGAAATTTTTTGGTTCAAAAAAAAAAATTTTTTTTTTGACATCAGCTACTTCTGATACTGCTACCGCTACCGCTAACGCTACTGCTACTGCTACTGCTACTACTACTGCTACTGCTATTAACGAGGATTGGATAAATCTTCATCTTCTTCTTCTTCTTCTTCTTCTTCTTCTTCTTCTTCTTCTTCTGCTGGAGTGAAGAAGGTAATAAATTCTGAAGCAATTGCCATGTCAACTGTCCTTGGGATTGAACGCAGGCGTACTGGTTCAATTGGAATTGAAGAGAATACACTCTCAGCCTTAGAAAAATTTGTTGAACTTTGTGACAAGGGTTGTCCAGAAGATGAAGAAAATGGAGATGAAAATGCACCATCCAATGATGGAACAGTTCATTCATTAGATTCTGCGCCTTATACCAAAGGAAGTAAAAGTAATGAAGATTTACGAAGATCATCATCCGGTGGATCATCGGCAAGAGCAAAACTTTGCGAATTATTTATTGATCGTAAACTGGCTTTACGAGTACCACGTGACAAGTCAACAAGCCCAAGTCCAGGAACTAATGGGGATAGTCATGGATCCAATAATACTACTCCTTCAACTAATAATGGTACACTTACACCAACAACTAATAATACAGGAACTACAACTCCAAGTCAACCAATTAAAAAATCAGAAGAAATTTGGGTACGAAGAGCCGCTGGCGGCAGAAGGTCATTTCGTGTTACGGTGAGTTACTCTAGAAATCAAAAACAAAAATTTTTTTTTGTGTTTTTGGAAGACACTGTCACCGGTATCATTGAAAGGTTTACCTTGACAGTGTCATTCCCTGGCACTAAAACATATAAGATTCTATTACGATTAACGTCCTAGAATTTTAATTTTTGAGACTTTTCCAACGATTTTATTGGCTGAAATTCAAAAGACGATACAAATTTGGCTTTCTAAGAAAAAAAAATATATAAAAACTTTGACCTCAAATTTTAAATTTTGATAGCCTCATCTTCAACCATATGAATTATAAATAAGTTTATATGAAACTCGATTACACAAAACAATTTAAGTTTCTAATCGATGAAACTTCTTCGATACTTTTTCACGATAATGTTAAAGCTTAATTTGAACTGACGTCGATAAACTAACTATATGATTTCNTCTAATCGATGAAACTTCTTCGATACTTTTTCACGATAATGTTAAAGCTTAATTTGAACTGACGTCGATAAACTATATGATTTAAATTAACTATATTTTGAATTGGCGACTTACATTTAATTTAATCTTTAGTTAATCATGCTTCTTGCTATTTTATTAATTCTAATGAAATAGCCTCAGGCGATACAGCGATGGTGTGACTAGTTCAATAGTAAACAACGAGTTATTCAAGCTCATTGTTAACTAAAACTCCAGAAAAGTAAGTAGAAACTTTTGATTCGTTCATGTCATATAAGTTTCAAATGGTTATTTTCGATATAAAAATAAATACATTGAGTTTTTCATGATTAATTTTCGCAAATCAATCAGTCAACTGTATTAATAGCACACTTTATTTATAAAATCGCTATATAATATATATATATATTTTTTTTTTGGAAAATTGATTGTTTTTCCACGATCTTGGGAAGTGTTAACACGAAGAAACATCTGGTTTATACTTCTGTTTTTCTTATGAGTAAAACCTCTGAAAACTGATTGGACAGTCAGGTGTTATAGCTCGATGTTCTCAATTCGGATATCGAAGTGGTAAAATTATATAATATAACGGGAGATTTGGGTGGGAGTCAAATCCACGTGCCATTTTTTTTTTATAGATTTTGTGGAGCATTCGCAATGCGAATTTTTGCATATTTTTTTTTCTATCATTTATAGCCTTACTGTTTTGGCACAACAGGGTATAAACCATTGACCTTGGGATAATACTTAAAGTTTTCTCCGATTTTTATGACGAGTAAATGTAAAAACATAAGTTTTACAGTCGAATTTTTGGTTGGGTACCGGAATTCAGTGGAAAAAGTTGATGAAACGAGCTAAAAAATTGGATTTCTTGATAGTTGTTTGCTCATCCGAGTCCGAATAAGGATCTAATAAAGTTGTTTTTCTAGAAGTAAGTTATAAGAGGTCACTAGAGATTTGGAAAAAGGTTTTTGTAACTTTCACCAATCACTTTGACTCACATGGATAATATACAGAGTGATCAGAATATTAAGTTATACTCTTTCACCACTTGTATATTAGTGAGCAAAAAGTGAGCTAATACAAAAATACAAGTACAAAATATGGTGGTGGTGAAGCTAGCCAACCAAATTATTGACAGTTTTTTTAATTTGTGTAACTAAATATATTTATAAAGTAAAAAACCATCACTTTATAATTCGGGCGCCCTATATTAACTATCGGGTTGTTTATTTTAAAGAAAATGAAGAAAAGTTGAATTTTTTTTTACCGGGACTGTCCTGTAGTACAGGAATCCTGTTTTATACAGCGTGTTTTAAAATGAGGTATCTTCTTTCGAAACTCAATATCTAATTAATTGGCGCACTAATTCATGTAATATTAATCTTATTGTAAAACTGAGAAACTAGAAGGATATTTGGTTTGTTTGTTTGTTTGATAATTTATTCAAGTGTCAGAGAGCATCATTTTTATAAAAATGTTAATTTGCTAANGTTTGTTTGATAATTTATTCAAGTGTCAGAGAGCATCATTTTTATAAAAATGTTAATTTGCTAAGACACCCCCGTATACGCAGGTCACCTTTCCAGGGGTAAGAGGCAAAGATTTGTAAAGTCAATCAAAGATTTATTGAACTTGGTGNTATACGCAGGTCACCTTTCCAGGGGTAAGAGGCAAAGATTTGTAAAGTCAATCAAAGATTTATTGAACTTGGTGATGCATTTAGAATTACGATGGCATGGGGGCAATGAGCATCAAAAAACTGCGATTAAATCATCGTTGTTTGTTTGGGCAAATGCCGAAGTACTGAATCAAAGGAAACTAAGTTTTTGTTACATTAGTTTAGAAAAATTTCCATGCCATCGTAATGCAAAATTCAAAATTTTTCATTTTAATTGTTGATTGACCATAGTAGTTGTTGTCACTGTTCGTGGACATAGCACAGAAAATTCTTTCTATCTTTTAGCCTTTGAAATGAGCTAAAAACAATACAGATTAGTCCTCCTTTTGACGAGTTATTAATTTTCAAAGAGCGATACCTAATTTTAAAACACCCTGTATATTTTATTAGTACTCTAGCACTGACCTTGCCANTAATTTTCAAAGAGCGATACCTAATTTTAAAACACCCTGTATATTTTATTAGTACTCTAGCACTGACCTTGCCATAAACGGCTAATGCCGATATAAAAAATTCGCACATGTTTTTTTTGGTATGCAAATGTTTTTTGCAAATTTTCGCGATTAGTGTGCTAGAAAGCACGCTTTCACTTGACCTCATTTTTCCATGTCATGGCTTGGCTTTACGTTTACTGCAATCGATTTANCTAGAAAGCACGCTTTCACTTGACCTCATTTTTCCATGTCATGGCTTGGCTTTACGTTTACTGCAATCGATTTACTTGAATACTAATACAGAATCAAGATATTGACCGTCATGGACAAGTTAATTAATCAAAATTATTCAACTTGTGCCACTGGCAAAGCTCAA
This sequence comes from Holacanthella duospinosa, assembly GCA_002738285.1. NCBI lineage: Eukaryota > Metazoa > Arthropoda > Collembola > Poduromorpha > Neanuridae > Holacanthella > Holacanthella duospinosa. The sequence continues at coordinate 140,481 of NIPM01000245.1, read as the reverse complement.
TCGTCCTCGCTGGTCTTTATAAAGGAAAAATAATGACGAAAAATGATCTCAACTTACATCGAATCAAAAATAGAATTTGAATAACAATTGAGTGAATAACAATGAAGAATGAGTGGATATATGATTGCTTCTGTGAATTTATTTTTTGACAAATTAGGTTTGGGCAACTGAATATCAAGTAGGTTGCCTTTGAAGATGTCGCTTGAGTAATTTTTTCTGTCATTCTACTCAATTATATAAAAAAAATCTTTTAAAAATAATTATTTTTTCTTGATTTAGCTACTTTGTATCCAATCTAATTCTAGCTTCGACATAGCTTGGACGAAACAATAGTGAAAGTGGAGAAAAAGGGTACTAAAAAGATTATTCACCCTGTAGGTTTTTAAATGTAAGAAATACAGTTATATCCCAATAAACCCTGTGCCCTATTTTTTTTTACTTTCTACAAAAGTAGTAAAGGTGAGCAAATCTTGGTAAAGTTTTAATGCGAAAATCAAAAAGTTGAAGAACTGGAGAGTAACATTTAACCACATCATAAAATGGTGTAAGAACCGCACCCCCCCCCCCCTGGTATTGTGTAAAAACTTCATTCTCTCCATTTTAAATTTCCCACTGAAGTAACTTTGAAAAGATTTGGCGCACATTTAAATCTGTTGGAGAAAGAGGGTGTAGAAATTTTTGGAAACCACTGTACTAAAACAATGATTTCAAAGAAAATAGTGATTTCCCTTGTTGAAAATAAATTAGCATCCAGAAATTATAAACATAATTATAATTAATTAGATCTTTTCATTTTCTACTGATATCTAAATTTCTCATTATTTTTTACGCACTACTTTTATTTTTGCGCACATTTACTTTCTTGTTAGTAACTTTTTAGCCTGTTACTAATTTTAGTTACTATGGATAAGGAAGATTAGTTTATAAACAACTATGATACACGGAGAATAACAAGAATAAAGTTTTTCTTAACAATTAAACTTTTTCCGATACATACAGGGTGATTAATGTTTTTTTATGGTGTTATTGAAACTCNATAAGGAAGATTAGTTTATAAACAACTATGATACACGGAGAATAACAAGAATAAAGTTTTTCTTAACAATTAAACTTTTTCCGATACGTACAGGGTGATTAATGTTTTTTTATGGTGTTATTGAAACTCTTGTTTTTCTCTTACCTCATTTTGTAAATCGATAGCCAATTTACTAAAGAATTGACAAAATATAAGTTGCTTAGGGAATATTTTTTCAAAAGTTTGGACCTACAGTATCAACTGAATTTAATAATTTTCTGCTATTTCTTCACCACACCATACCATAGGAACCTNAATATTCTCTGTATGAAAAAAAAAAATTTTTTTTTTTTTTTTTTTTTTTTTTTTTTTTTTTTTTTTAAATCTAATTTAATGCAAACTTTTCAATTTTACATCGATAAGCAAACATCCATCATGTCTCATATGAGATTAGGATGAATTTTGCTTGTCGTTTTTGCATAAAAAGACAGTTCATCCCATTGTTAAATCATAAGGTTTATTAAAGTTTTATAAACTCTTGGAATGACATTTATATTGGAGTTTCTGCTTGGTATTATTTATTTCTTCCCATGGGATTGATATATTACCATGATTGATTTGAAACTAGAAAATTTTTCAGTAAATTAATTTAACCTGTCACAGAGTCAGTCACCAATTTCTTGTGTGAAAAATTGTATAGTGACTNATTTTTCAGTAAATTAATTTAACCTGTCACAGAGTCAGTCACCAATTTCTTGTGTGAAAAATTGTATAGTGACTTACGTCAAGCTCAAATTACGAAAATCCTTTCAGTTATTTTTATAATAGACACTTAGCGTTTATACTCATCTCATCATGAACGTTTCTAAAGGATAAGGCTACAATAACCTTATCCAGCTGGTATCCAACAAATCTTGGTGAAAATTGGCACAAATGTAGCCATTTGTCTTAAACAACAAGGCATAAGTCCCTGCAAGAGTCATCGCTGTGTTTGTTCTGCAGAGGTCACCAAAGGTCAACTAATGGAATTTGTTGTATATGAGCAAGTGATATATCATTTGAAAGCAAATTTCATTCTGTTTCTAATCCTCTACTCATTTTTTTTTGTGATTTGAAGTGGATTGTGAGCTTCAGGGGTCACTAAATTTAAAAAAATTGGAATGACATGCCTCTAGGTAAGCGACATATCACTGGAAAGCTATTAGGATCATTATATATATTCAATTATGTTTTATAATTTAAAATACCTAATATTGTTGTATGGCATATTGTGGCGCAGCCAGAAATCCGGCACTTCCCTAGTACTCGGGAATCCTGAAATTAGGAACAGTTTGGAATAAAGTTTAGGGGTAATAAGATTTCCTCTGAGTCCATTCATTTCTCCGTAAGGATGTGTGAACGGGCTTAGGAGAATTCGTTAGAGATAGGAAATGGGCACTCCTTTTGTGGTAAGAAGCGATACCATAAATAGGAGTAGAATCTTCACCTCAGGGGGGGGGGGGTTCCCATTGAGTTTTTGTCTCTCAACGGAGTAGAACATTAGGCGCAAAGTTTCAGCTTATCAAAAAAAGGTAGGGACAATAGCTTTCCTAAAATTCTATTACTATTATTCTATTCTATTAAGAGTTTTGCCTTTATTATCATGTGTAAATAAATAAGATAATCCTTCAATTGGTTGTGTGTATTGTGACTGGGTTATTGGATCGGACCTCGGGAGAGAGAGAGAGTGAAGAATCCCTTCCCGGAAAAGCGTTGTAAGTGACNATTTTTCAGTAAATTAATTTAACCTGTCACAGAGTCAGTCACCAATTTCTTGTGTGAAAAATTGTATAGTGACTCTAGTTGTTTCAAATTATAGAAGATAATTGAATATACATAATGATGCTAATAACTTTCCGGGTATATGAANTACTACCCTTTTCGTTTCCTCACATTAAATTACTTCATCCCAATCAATGCAACGGTACGCCGCGCCACAATATTGTTATATATAAAGTATTGGTAAAAAATATTGTTCAAGCACTGACAAACGTGTTTAGTTTAGTGCTTGAACAATATTATTTACCCAAACTCTAGTTGTTTCAAATTATAGAAGATAATTGAATATACATAATGATGCTAATAACTTTCCGGGTATATGAAGCTTGTCTAGAGGCATGTAATTCCAATTTTTTACATTTAGTGACCCTTACAGGTCACAGTACACTTCAAATCACAAAAATGATTAAAGGATTAGAAACAGAATGAAATTTGCTTTCTAAGGATATATCACTTGCCCATATACAGTAAATTTCATTAGTTGACCTTTGGTAACCTCTGCAGGTCAAACACAGAAATGCTCCAAGATGGGACTTATGCCATGTTGTTTAGGAGTCCAATGGCTACATTTATGCCAATTTTTATCAATATATGATGGATACCTGCTGGATAAGGTTGTAGCAGCCTCATTCTTTGTAGAATTTTAAAACTTTCTCATAAATTATCATAAATTATAATTAGATCAATTTGCGTGTTGATTCTACAAGATTATAGAATTTATTAAATTAAAATTTTTTCCTTGCGAAAGTGGGAAATTTTCAAAAAGANTTTATCAATATATGATGGATACCTGCTGGATAAGGTTGTAGCAGCCTCATTCTTTGTAGAATTTTAAAACTTTCCCATAAATTATAATTAGATCAATTTGCGTTTTGATTCTACAAGATTATAGAATTTATTAAATTAAAATTTTTTCCTTGCGAAAGTGGGAAATTTTCAAAAAGAATTTAATTCAGAAGTTGAGTTATGACTTAGATGCTGAAATAGACTCCTTTATGACCCAAATCAAATTACGACGGCCTTATGATGACCTCGATGACCTCATGAGATAATCATATTTTTTTTTTTGGGAATCCCATTACATCTTTGAATTTAACCTTTTCACTCATTCAACTCAAGATTTCAAAAAGTACAGATGCAATGAGAAAGAGCAAAAACTTAAAATTCAGCTGGCCAACTTATGATTTTTCCTTACAGCCCTACCCATCCAATCAAAATTTCATTGAAATTGAAGCTGACATATCAAAAAAAAAATAATTTTTTTCTTCTTCATATATAAAATCATATAGAAAGTAGATAAGTTCATGTAGACAGAAAACTTAAAAAAATTTTTTTATTTAATATAATCTCTATACTTATTTTTTTTTTGTCTTTTGCTTTGAACAAATCACAAGTCTTGATTTTTGAAATTGACTGACAAAGAATAAATATACTGTATAACTTTGATATAATGATGACATTGAATATCATATTTTTGTCACTCACATAGCGCAACAACAGTTTTATGCTTCATAGAAACAAAATAATAGCACACCTTTATCAAAAAAATACCCCCAGTAACACATTGAGTCCAGCCATAGAAACTTTATTTAAAAATTTTCTCCAGTTTCTGTAACTTTGTTAATTTCAAAAAAAAAAAAAAAAAAAAAAAAAAAAAAAAAAAAACGGAAATTAAATTTTTTTGACAGAAATTTACTTTTCTCTTAAGCTTTCAATTATTCGTGTTTGACTTGCAAATTTTCTTCTAAAGCATCATCAAGATTTACATATAGACGGGCTCTGATTACTATTTACAAAATTTTAAACTACCATACCTAAAAAACTGAGAGAAAACGTCTGTTTCCAACTTAATTAAAAATATATATTATAATAGTAAATTATACTACTGAAAAGTAAATTTTTGACTTGAAATGATAAAAAAAATTGTTGCAAAATTTTAGCAAAAAAAAAAATTATCAAAATTAATTATATAGTGTTAAAACTAAGTCCCACGTGTACCATCACGTTGGACTGAATGGTGAATTTTTTAATTACACAGTGTCTAAGACTGGATTGTTATTTCTTAAATTTTGTATATTTAAGTTCTACAGCTTCCAGGGTTGAGTGGTAAAGTTTAAAAATTTGACGATAAGCTCTGGTATGATTAGTAATGACTTGCTCAGCTCATCGCAATTTTCTGTGGTACTACTGGATATGGTTGTAAAGACTGTTTTTTTGATCTGATTTCTTCTCAACCACAAAAGCTTCGTCAGAAGTCTCACACACAGTCTTTCACTGTGATCTGACGAGAGTCAAGGTGGATTTAATTTCTTTATAATTAAATATTAATTCAAAAAGTTAATTTAATTGAAAATTATTTTGAAACAGTGTATAAATTCTGTGGTGAGAGTCTTATAATTGTAGACACAAAAGATCACGGTGACACATGGCAACTACTACTACAACTCGACTGATTTCTGCACCACCACCTTCAATTAGTATCTTTGATACTACAGTAAATGACAAATGACATTCATTATCTATTATTTATTTTTTAATCTACTTTACTTGTATTGTTGGAATTGTAGGAATTTTGGAGAATTTTCCATTACAAATAATGACTATTTGAAGTTTTTGTTCTGTGGATATTATAGGTTGTTCCAATAAGTAACTTTTTTTTTATTTTTTTTTCGAATTTATTTCCAGTTGAGGAAATAAAGTAGAAAATTATTATAAATTATATAGAAAAAAAGACTAATTTTTTGATATTTTTCTTTTTTGATTATATACTCCATTTATAAGAATCCTATTCATAGGAAACGAAATGTATTTTTAGTTCAAATTATACACGCAGTTTAACAAAAATTCAAGAAAAGTAGGACACTCGATAAATTAAAAAAAAAAATATAGACACGTTTATCTGAAAAAGCAAAAGGCTTTCAGAATTGTGAGAAATGAACAAGAGAAANAAAAAAAAAAATATAGACACGTTTATCTGAAAAAGCAAAAGGCTTTCAGAATTGTGAGAAATGAACAAGAGAAAAGTGTTAGAATTTGAAGTAAAATAAATTGTATGAACAATGAAAAGAAAGTTTTTTTTTTCAATTTCCGTCAGTAAAAAGACATTTTTTTTGAAAACTTTTACCTTAAGTGGTTTTGACGTGAAATTTAATAATTGTGAAATAATATACAGGGTGAGCGGAATTAATTTGTACATTTTTTCATCGAAATGAGTTGGAAACATGATGATAAAAATTATAAGNTACAGGGTGAGCGGAATTAATTTGTACATTTTTTCATCGAAATGAGTTGGAAACATGATGATAAAAATTATAAGATTGATGTAATGAGGCTAACTACCCAAATAATTAAGGTATATACCAAAAATATATAAAATAAAAAAAAAATTTTTTAATTTGTATAAATTAAATTTTTTTTTATTAATAGTGTTGGGGCTAATGTCAAAATCATCACTTTATGACTTTGGTGCTCGTTTTTAACATGTCTTTTGCTTGGTTTAGACTTTAGAGTTTGTAGAGAAAGATGAGAAAGATTTGTGTATTATTTGTTGAGGCAAAAATTATTATTTGTCGAACTTAATTCTGCGACNTGGGTATACACTTGGGGAGTATCTAACTAATTGTTTGATTTTTTTTCAGAAAAAATTTTCTCTTCTGGAGTTTTGCATTCTCCACGAATCATAACATTTGAAGATTTTTGGAGAGTTTTTAAAACAAAAAAGTTATCTTTCTCGAAATAATTTTTGCAAAATGCCCAAAAGTATCATTATTAATGCTATTTTTTTAGTTTGAACACAACTTAACAACCTAACAAACGTCCTCAAATGTCACGATTCTTGTATAGAAATGCAAACATCCGAAAAAAAAATTTTCAAAAAAAATTTGATTTTTTTTTCAAATACTGTCTTTTTAAATTGAAAGAAAACACCCCGCTAAAATCTATACCCCAACCAAAAATATTGATATTGAATTGTTATTTATTAATATTGAAAAATTGCTGAATTTTCTATCTGAAAATTATTCTAAAAGTATTTTTCCATAAGGCTATGTAAAAAACTAAAATGGTTACCGCCGATTCCAACTGCATCCCCAACCAGAATTTTATTCCCAATTTTCAATTTTATTCTATTGGTCTGCTTCTCAGAATAAAATAACTTTTCGCATACCATGGGAAACTTAAGCAATTTTTACGGTGCCCGACTCTGCATAGTGGTATGCTCACACTATGAGAAAGTTTTAGTATTTAGGTTGATTATATTTATATGTGAGGTTTGCGAACCAGGGATTGGGAAAAAAATTCAAAAAGCTCTAACTACTTCTGAAGGGATCGGTAATAAAATCAAAAAAATTAAAAACTTTCCCCAATGACTTTGGTTAAATTGGCGAAAGAATGAAAATTTTAAAACTGAATCAGGCTGTATTATTTTAAGATTTTTATTACTCACATCAAAAACATTCCAAAGAAGAAGAAAAAAAAAACTGACAAAAAAAAAAGTTTATAAAGACGAAAATATTTTAATTATTCTCTCCTTACCAACTTTTAATTTAAAATATTTTCCATATTGAATGGTTTGAAATTTGAAATTTTTTTTTAAAGAGCACAAAATTCAAAAGAAAGTTTCATTTCCAATTAAAAATTTATGTAACAAAAGCGTCACTTGTCTCTCCAGGGAAAAACAAAATAATACATAAAAAAAACATTATTTTGTTAATTTTCGTTGTCAAAATTCTAAGAAATGTCTAATTAACTTTGTCAGTTTGATAGATAAATAGTAATTAACAACACAGAGAAAACTGTCGAAAGACGAAGTTTTAAATTGACCTACTTTACGTTACTCTTGACAGGTTGTTGTCACAACAAATTAATCTTGTCTAGCCAATCCAACGACATATTTGGAGACTTATCGTAAAACCATGTAACTTTACAAAAAAAAAAAAAAATAAATAAATTTTTTGATTTTTAGAATCTCCGCGGTCAAATCCTGCCATCAATTCTGACAGAAGACGCTGACGAAGGAAATGAAACGAATGAAGCGAGTGTGACAACATGGACACCAGGTACAAGGAATCCGTTGCAACTCTCCGATGCTCGTGGACGACATCGTTCTGGTGGTGATGAGTTTAGCAGTACTACCAAGGGACCTAGGACATCAAAAACACAGTCACTATTGGATGCCTTCAGACCGCGCTCTAAATCTGATGCCTCCAGAGTCAAAAAACCAAATTTTATGTCAAATATACGAAATGCTGTACAAGTAAGCGAAAAACAAAGAAAAAAAAAATTTTTTTTTTTAAATATTATATAAAATTTTTGAGATAATTTGATTTCGTTCTGAATTTTAGGTAAGGTCGCCAATTTTTTAAATTCAATCAATCAGCGAAAGTTTTGGGAACTATGAACAACATCATTGATATTAATTAAGAAGATTTACAAGAATGAATAATTCAATGATAATTATCAATTTGACAAACTCCATACCAATTTATCATTACCATGTTACAAAGTTTTTGGGTGTATTTCTTTACATATTTTAGTGTTAACTTATTATTGTTAGATAGTAATCATAGATTTTATGTAGGTAGAGTGTTTGTAAAGTGTCTTAAGATTTTTTAATACTAAAGTAATACTTAAGTTACTTAAGTAATTTGGGAAAATGTGTTGTTTAAAATTGATAGCGTTCAATTTGCAAGTGAGTAACTAAAAACTTAAGTCACACTGTACATTTTATAAAAAATTGATAGGATCTTTATATACAGTCACAAACTTTATTATAAGTCATAGGGAAGCAAGCTACTTTCGGCCTTATAGAGAAAACTACATCTTATAAATCTTTGCTGGAGAAAAANTAAGTCATAGGGAAGCAAGCTACTTTCGGCCTTATAGAGAAAACTACATCTTATAAATCTTTGCTGGAGAAAAACTACCTTATAAATCTATTTCAAAGCTATCTTTTAAACAAAATTTTTTTTTCTTAGAAAAAGTCTTAACAGTTTCAGATAAAGTATTGAAAAGCAAGATCATTTAAAAAAAATGATATGATTTTTTGAAAATTCAAATTTTTGAAGGTACTTTTAAAACATATCAAAAGTAAATCATCTCATAAGAACATATAAAAAATGATATTTTCAAAAAATCATATTATCTTCTGTNTGAAGGTACTTTTAAAACATATCAAAAGTAAATCATCTCATAAGAACATATAAAAAATGATATTTTCAAAAAATCATATTATCTTCTGTTCTATAGTGATCGTGGAGGTTTGATTTTTTTGAAGTTGTATTTNTAAGTCATAGGGAAGCAAGCTACTTTCGGCCTTATAGAGAAAACTACATCTTATAAATCTTTGCTGGAGAAAAAGTACCTTATAAATCTATTTCAAAGCTATCTTTTAAACAAAATTTTTTTTCTTAGAAAAAGTCTTAACAGTTTCAGATAAAGTATTGAAAAGCAAGATCATTTAAAAAAAATGATATGATTTTTTGAAAATTCAAATTTTTAAAGGTACTTTTGAAACATATCAAAAGTAAATCATCTCATAAGAACATATAAAAAATTATATTTTCAAAAAATCATATTATCTTCTGTTCTATAGTGATCGTGGAGGTTTGATTTTTTTGAAGTTGTATTTTATACTTTTCAATCTTCTATTTGAAACTTTTAGTATAAAAAAAAATTAGGTCAAGATGCCTATTTGATTCAAATTTATAAGGTACCTACTTTCTTCAGCAAATAGAAGCAAGGGGTATAAAATTATTTTATTTTTAGTTTATTGACTGCATCAATTTCAATAATTTTGTATTTTTTTTCTATACTTTGTAATCTAGTGTCATACTGTATTATTCTTGTCGATGATTGTGAAGCGCGTCATATGGTGGATAGAAAGTAGATTTAAGCGATTTTAATTATTTAAAAGCACTGTAGAAAGCTTCTTTTTTAAAAAGACTTTTAGGGCACTTTCAGCTGCTAAGCTTTAAACTTGAAACATAAGCTTACATTTAAAATACAGAGTGTTTAATGTTTTTGGATACACACTTTCATCATTTTCTCAATGTTTCTATTAGTCTTAACTANCAAAATACAGAGTGTTTAATGTTTTTGGATACACACTTTCATCATTTTCTCAATGTTTCTATTAGTCTTAACTAATTAGTCGTAACTAATTTTGAACTAAGAAAGTGAAGGAAATTTAAGATTTATCTGATAAATCAAATTTTCAAATTTTATGTCCTTGTCTACTGACATTTGTCACCAGGAAGGTCCGTTGGCTACGACGACATAGCAAAACGAAATCAGAACTTCAATGTTACCCAAAAAACTCAAGACACTCTCTACACTTATATAAAAGATTGAAGAAAACATTTTATCAAAACTTAAATTATGAAAAAAAACTCAGAAAATTTAAAAAGCTACTTTTCATAAGGGTATTTTGACAAAAAGAAAAAAAAACTCCCAAAACTTTGTAACACGGTGTAAATCTGACTTATCCTGGTAGTCGTTTTTATTGAATTCCCCACAAATAATAATATTTAGAAATTCAAATATTCAAATCTTCCACTCAATATTATTACAGTGAATTTTGACAGTTTGAATTTTTATTGGGTGATGGATTTTTATATTTAAATTTTTTAATTCTCTTTGGCAGTACTTAAAAAAAATCATTGTACAAAGTATAATTTTAAATTAGAATTTGTACTATACATAAATAATGGGGAGACTGTTCCAATTTTTATTTTTAGCCGACATCAATTTTGTTATTTTATTTACTAATTTAATTGCTAATTTAGCTCTTCCTAACAATGAACAATTTTTGAAAATTAGTGTTCCGATTGCGCCAAACCTATAACTAAAAAAAAAAAAAAAAAAAAAAAAAAAAAAAAAAAAAAATTTTTGCAATGATTTGCAATTTGCAATTGAATTTTTTTTTTTTGCAAAAGTAATCCAAATTTCATAATTTAAATATATATTTTTTACCTACAGAACTCACTTCTTGGCTCGAGTGACTCTTCCAAAGATGGCTCAGGACATCGACCTCGATCTGGGTCAGACAGTGTTAAGTCTCCCGTTGCAAAGGTCATGGATATTTTCCGTACTAGATCTCAATCAGTCAATGCTTCCGATGATAAACGGAAGGTAAGCTTCACATTTTTAAAATTAAACTTAATTATTGCCAAAAAAAAAAAAAAAAAAAAAAGACAAACGAAGCGTATTTCATCCAAAAGATTAGCTTTGATAAAAAAATGGCGGCTTTTAATATTTCCAAATTGAAAATCTCCGCACATAATCCATAAAATTCTGTTCAGTTTTATAAATTGAGAGATATTTTTATTATTATAATAGTAATCAAATGAGGTCATATTTTATTTTTAGTTATAAAATAGAAACCACACTTAGCAGCAGTGGCAGGTGGATGGGTCCATTGAATTATTAAAAAATCCAAATGAGTTCATCATCACAATATAGATATAAAAATGATTATTTCTAGTTAACAATAGAATCTAAAATCCCATGTAAAAAACGTATGTGTTTGATTTGCATTTTATTGAGTAATTGTAATGTTAACTAAAGTTGTTAATTTATGGTATGGACAAAAAAAAATTTTTTTTTCTGCAGATATTGGATGTATTATTAATTAAATTTAGATCTTACTTAATTCACCTCACGAAGTGTCAGAGTNGGATGGATCCATTGAATTATTAAAAAATCCAAATGAGTTCATCATCACAATATAGATATAAAAATGATTATTTCCAGTTAACAATAGAATCTAAAATCCCATGTAAAAAAAAACGTATGTGTTTGATTTGCATTTTATTGAGTAATTGTAATGTTAACTAAAGTTGTTAATTTATGGTATGGACAAAAAAAAAAAAAANGTGTTTGATTTGCATTTTATTGAGTAATTGTAATGTTAACTAAAGTTGTTAATTTATGGTATGGACAAAAAAAAAAAAAATTTTCTGCAGATATTGGATGTATTATTAATTAAATTTAGATCTTACTTAATTCACCTCACGAAGTGTCAGAGTACTTGGAACAAACAAATCATTGTTGAAAAAAAAAATTTTTTTTATCCCATGTTATCAACATTTGCCAAAAATATTAAAGATGTGTGATAAACATTTTTAAAACAATTTTTCAAAATTTTCAAGTGATTGGGATAAGTTTATTTATTATAAATATAACTGCCATCACATTGTTGGATCTGATTAATAAAAAGTTTGTTATTTTCAAAAAAAAAAATTTTTTTTTTGTTAATTTAAAAAAAAATAACAATACGGTGTGAGGTATTGTTGTTGATATTGTATCGAAACCTTGGATAAAATGTATAAAACCCGATCTTTAACCTTTAGTTGTAAGCGTGTTAACCTCGGGTTCATTTTCACAAATTTGCAACTCAATTGCCAATATATCCTTTTCTAAAAATTTTTATTCTACTACTTTTATTTTATTTTTTTTTTAATTTTCTAAATTTATTTTATGGTTACTCTGTTCTCATGAATATTAAGATTATGTGGATTTGTTCAAATCTTTTGTATTGCAAATACTATATTGACTCTCTGAGTATTTTATATTATTTGCAAAATTAGAATCTCTAAAGATAAAAAAACCTCAACCTCAATTTCCGTTATAGTTTTTGCTAGATTTGTAGTTGAATGATTTGGATCTAAAAGTCGATTCAATTCAATTCGTTCAATTCAAACTCTTGAAAATGGCATTGAATAAATTTCATTCTCAAAATACAAAAGCATCGTCAGCTGTCTGCATGATTCGCATAGATAAAATAAATTTCGCAACAAAATTTCGCAATTTATAAAAAATAAAAAAAAAAAAAAAATTCTTATATATAAAATCAAAAATCACGTTTTTCATCGACTTCTGACGATGCTATATAAAAAATGATGATTATTAGATTAACTCTCCATTTACTACCCCTTTGTGGTACCACGCGTTGCTCAGCGATGTTATTTTTTTTTTAAACATTGCGGATTCTTACAATAATGAACTATGAATTTGTGCAAAAAATCGTTGTCAATCTTAATCAACTAATGATACAATTTTTATATTTTTTAATACTTGTTATAAGGAAAATAATAATAATACAGATATTATATAATAATAATAAAATAATAGTATATTATATAATTTTATTGTTGTGGTTGCGGTAACAATGACTCAACAATAATGACGTGAATTCCCTACATCAATCACTCACATAATCTTGCACAATTTCTTCTATTGTTTCTTTTTTTAACTTAAATTAAAGTTGAAACTGTCGATGAGAAAGTGCTAGTATATAATCAACATAAAACCATATTATTGCTTATTAACTTTATCTATTATATTGTTCCACACCTGTTTCATATAATTATTATTACTGTTGTGTGAAATTTTAAAAGTAGGTATAAAAATTCAATATTTTTTAACATTTGTAAATTTCCAATAGGTAAATAATTATTCTTATTTATTTAGCAAATGATAAATTGTAAATTATTTTTCCATTATACTATCCAGTAGTCAAAGAGTTAATTATATTCTTCATCAGTCATTCTCATCACCCTAATTTTTTCTTTCTATACTATAAATTTTGCAAAAAAAAAAAGAAAAAAAATATTCTTACTTGCAGATAATTTTGCAAGTTTTGGTTGAATTAGAATTGCAAAATACAATTAGCAANTGTAAATTATTTTTCCATTATACTATCCAGTAGTCAAAGAGTTAATTATATTCTTCATCAGTCATTCTCATCACTCTAATTTTTTCTTTCTATACTATAAATTTTGCAAAAAAAAAAAAAAAAAAATATTCTTACTTGCAGATAATTTTGCAAGTTTTGGTTGAATTAGAATTGCAAAATACAATTAGCAANAAAAAAAAATATTCTTACTTGCAGATAATTTTGCAAGTTTTGGTTGAATTAGAATTGCAAAATACAATTAGCAATCCAACTATAACAGTTTTCTGCCATTTAGCATTGATTAAAGGGTATAATTTTTTATTTTTTTTTTACTAATTACAAATATAATTTTTTATCTATTAAACTTTCAAACTTGATTTTACCCCGTTTATATCTACTTATTTGCAAGCTTCAACCCCTTCCTGGACAGGAGTACAAATTTTACCTTATATTTTTTTGCAACCATTGCATTTGCATTGCCAAATTTCACCCAATCATTTGTCAACTTATTCTAAACCCTATTGTATTATTGTTAAGGGAAATTTAGTAATACGTTCATGTCAATAATAATTTTTACTCAAAAAGCACCAAACAATTCAACTAGGATTTCAGTAACATTTCAACTAGGATTTAAGTTTGTGAAAAAGTGATTCTGTGAGAAATTGTTATTATATAAAAAAAAATTATTAAGTAATATAATTTCATTGAGTTTTATTGGAAAATTATAACAATTTGAGTTAAATTTTTATACCTGGTTAAAACCTAAACTCTATACTATACTCACTTCTCTTGTTTTGTTATCAACGAGTTAATTTTGAAAAGCTTAAAAACGATAAGTTACAAGTGGTTAGAGTTAAAAAAAATTAGCACAAAACCGTCGTGTGGTAACAGGATATGTGTTCACAATAATTTGAATTTAATTAACTTTTTTTTTTTTTTTTAGAATACTTAAATGCATTGACATGTTCCGTTAGTTTCAATTTCAGTAGTGGTTCCGTTCATAATTTTTGTTTTTTTGTTCTTTTTTTGTCACCTTGTGGTTCTTTCATAGTTAACAACAACAGCTCAGACAACACTGTAAACTAAAAAATATTAAAATTAAAATTTTGCAATTAATATTTTGCAATTTTTTTACTTTCTGAGTGAAGTTNTTTGCAATTAATATTTTGCAATTTTTTTTACTTTCTGAGTGAAGTTAGTAATTTTAATTTACCAATTTGATTCATACTAGTGGTTCCTGTTGAAAATTTTTGACGACGGTGTAAGGTGATAAAAGGAAATTGAGAAAATAAAGGGTTAATTAAAAAAACATTTTTTTTTTGAGTTAATTTTTAATTAAATCAAAATATGGGATTAAAAAATGCAAGAATCAAAAGGTGAAAGTAGTAGTTTAAGTAGTAGTGTTAGTAAAGTAAAACTTTCTAAAATGAGTTCATATTTTAAATCATGGACAAAAACAAAAAGTAAAGAAAATATGGATACGACTTCCGTTGTTGTTGGATCATCGAAAATTGTAACAAGTCCTAAAAAAAGTGGGCGGAGTCGCTCATTGGATCCAGAAGCTCTAAATAAATCTGGACTAAAGGATTTTTTATCTAATCGGGTAAAATATATTAAAATATACTTTACAATTTTAATTGTTAAGTTTTACATTTTGTTATTTTTATTTATTTTGTAAAAAAAAAAAAAAAATTTTTTTTACCATTGTCAAGTGAAAATTTTTACATTATTAACTCTCTTCTAACTGCGGCTTAATGATTTAGTCATGAGATTCAACAATATTCTACTTACCATTTACGTAATGAATACAAATTATTAGATTNGGCTTAATGATTTAGTCATGAGATTCAACAATATTCTACTTACCATTTACGTAATGAATACAAATTATTAGATTTGCTTCTACTTAGAAACTACAATGTAACTTAGCTAGGAAGTTCAATATTGCAACAGTTGCAATTCTGTTCATCCCATGTTACTAAGTGTTTCAGACTTCCTTTGGTATTATATCAATTTTTGAAATATTTTACCAATTTTAGTCCAATTATTTACAATCATGGAGTCATTTTTCCTGTTTTCAATAAAAAATTTGAAATTTTTGGTAAAGTGGTCATCGCGTTCTATTCCAGTGGATATAGGTATAGTGGGTAGTTTAGTTCAACGAGAGTTAAAAGTTTAAGTATTTTTTATAGTTAATGGAGAAATTTTGATATAAAATCTGACCAAAAATTAAAAAATTTAGTGGATTTTTTTTTTTTTTTTTTTTTTGAAGTGAAGTTGTTAAAATTGTGTAGAAAATTAATGAGAACAGAATAGTAAGTTTAGTTAGTCATTATCATATTAGACCTTTTTTAAGATTTGAAGGTAAGAGGAACAATAGTGGAATAGTTGAGTTCTTTGCGCAGACGCAAAAAGTGGTAATTCAATGAATCGGAGACTGCGCTCTCGCTCTGGGCCTAGTAGACAATATGGAATCGTACGTTATCGAAGTTGGCAAGTGACAGCAGCAAAATCTGCTGTGCAAAATTCACAATTTTAATAATTGATTTTTATTTTTATTTTTTTTTGCAGAAACAAGGGTCTTCCAGTTCCTGGGCGCCTGTGGGTAAGTGATATTAATTTCTTTAGTTTTATATAAAAATTCTAAAGATTCTAAAGATTCTTCTAAAGGGTTAAACCATGTGAATAAAAAATTTTTTTAATTATAATGCAAAATTTGTCTAAAATTTGAAATTTTGCAAAATATTTATATCAATTTTTTTAACCCTCTATTTACCAACTATGATTTGACAGATGTTTATTAATCATATTTGGGCAGATGAACTAAATTTCATCTAAGATCTTTGAGGATTGATTAATATTAAATTTTGGATCTTTTGTAACCAAAAGAAAAGTTTATTTGGATTTGAACAAAAAAAATNAGGATTGATTAATATTAAATTTTGGATCTTTTGTAACCAAAAGAAAAGTTTATTTGGATTTGAACAAAAAAAATATTGACATTTTTGAAAATGTTTGCCTTGGCAAAATTAAAAAATCTCCAAGATTANGAGGATTGATTAATATTAAATTTTGGATCTTTTGTAACCAAAAGAAAAGTTTATTTGGATTTGAACAAAAAAAATCATGTACATTTTTGAAAATGTTTGCCTTGGCAAAATTAAAAAATCTCCAAGATTATTTTTTTAAGTTACTGGTTTCCATCATTCTGTTCAATTTTTCTTACATCAACTGGATCTAAAATTAGCATTAATTAATTATGCTAGTGCTCATAATTCTGCTTCAAGGTTTTTTACTTTCATTATTATTGACAATGAGAGGAGAATAATATAAAGATAAGGTAACTAAAAAGTGCAAAATTCTTATCAAAGGCTTTGCATTGTAAATACAACAATCAGGTTCAATAATATAAATGATTGTGCAACTTTTTTTCAAAAATCTTCAAGTTTTGAGTGGTTTCATTTGTACTTAAGATTAGTTGATGAGTAGTTTTCTAAGCCAAAATTCCAAATCAACTTTTTTTTTAAATTTAACTGTCAATTAATTAAATTAATTTGATGTAATCACCCGTAAACAGAAAATCAATTGACTTATCGATAGTTTATGCTGTATGGAGATAGGGTTGTCACAACACAT
The DNA here is from genome assembly GCA_002738285.1 of Holacanthella duospinosa. Lineage (NCBI taxonomy): Eukaryota > Metazoa > Arthropoda > Collembola > Poduromorpha > Neanuridae > Holacanthella > Holacanthella duospinosa. The sequence continues at coordinate 123,337 of NIPM01000245.1, read as the reverse complement.
GTTTCAAAATTTAAAACGTTTAAATTTTATTTTAATAGAAAATTTTAAACTTTCTAAAAATTTTTTTCTAAATTGTGTAGTTGTTTACAATGAATTAGATTGGATCATTGCAAGCACAGACGACAACACTAACAATACTAAATCTATTAGTGGAAAGAGAGAATAGCCTTCTGAAAAGTTTATACTGTATGACTAAAATTTAAAAAAAAATNAAAAAATTTTTAAAAAAAAAAAAAAAAAAAAAAAAAAATTATGACTTTCATGGTCGACAACATTTTTGTTCCTTTTTGGTTCAACTTTGTTCTACAAAGAATTTGAAAAAATTGGATTTTTATATAAAAATCTAAAATATTCGATTCCATTAATTTGAATCGGATAATTTGAATTTTATATTTCGGTTGTAGAAAACAAAAGAATTCAAAACCAAAAAGTACAGGGTGTTTAATCTTTTTTTGCACCCTATTTCTCTAATTTCATTGTAGCCCCTCCCACCCCATGCTGCTGCCAGCAAAAGAGTGTGAAAAAATGACGTCATGCTTTCTAGGGTGCAAAATAATGTTAAACACCCTGTATAAGAATTCATTGCCAAAATGCTAACCTTTTTGTCCAAATATATTTATTTTTCGATTTGTGTTTATTTTTCAATTTGATCAAAATTATTCCAAGTTTTTTTTTATCTAATTCTATCTAGTTTTAAGGTAAAAATTTTGTTCAAATTTTCGAATTTTGAAAATGTTAGAATACTTTATTCCTTCTTAAAACGAAATTGACGCTAAAAAATTTCAATTTTGAATATTACTATCTAATAATAAGTTGGATAAAAGTTTGGATAAAAATAAAAATCCAAAAAATTATTAATTTTTATTCTTGGAGTTAAATTCGATTTATATTTGATGTCGAATCATGATTTAAAAAGTAATATGAATAGAATTGAATTCCTTATTATTCATTGCTAATAATTTTAAATTGAATCAGAAAAAATTTTTTTTGTAAATGTCAAGCTAATTTTTCTATTGAGAATATGAAAAGTTTTCCTAGAAAAGTTAAACCGGATANAAATCAACTTTTTTTTTAAATTTAACTGTCAATTAATTAAATTAATTTGATGTAATCACCCGTAAACAGAAAATGAATTTATCGATAGTTTATGCTGTATGGAGATAGGGTTGTCACAACACATGTTTCAAAATTTAAAAAGTTTAAATTTTATTTTAATAGAAAATTTTAAACTTTCTAAAAATTTTTTTTCTAAATTGTGTAGTTGTTTACAATGAATTAGATTGGATCATTGCAAGCACAGACGACAACACTAACAATACTAAATCTATTAGTGGAAAGAGAGGAAAGCCTTCTGAAAAGTTTATACTGTATGACTAAAATTTAAAAAAAAATAATTTTTTTTTGGAAAATACAAAAAATTTTTATGAAAAAAAAAAAAAAAAAAAAAAAAAAATTTATGACTTTCATGGTCGACAACATTTTTGTTCCTTTTTGGTTCAACTTTGTTCTACAAAGAATTTTAAAAAATTGGATTTTTATATAAAAATTTAAAATATTCGATTCCATTAATTTCAATCGGATAATTTGAATTTTATATTTCGGTTGTAGAAAACAAAAGAATTCAAAACCAAAAAGTACAGGGTGTTTAATCTTTTTATGCACCTTCTTTCTCCAATTTCATCGTAGCTCCTCCCACCCCATGCTGCTGTCAGCAAAAGAGTGTGAAAAAATGACGTCATGCTTTCTAGGGTGCAAAATAATGTTAAACACCCTGTATAAGAATTCATTGCCAAAATGCTAACCTTTTTGTCCAAATATATTTATTTTTCGATTTGTGTTTATTTTTCAATTTGATCAAAATTATTCCAAGTTTTTTTTTATCTAATTCTATCTAGTTTTAAGGTAAAAATTTTGTTCAAATTTTCGAATTTTGAAAATGTTAGAATACTTTATTCCTTCTTAAAACGAAATTGACGCTAAAAAATTTCAATTTTGAATATTACTATCTAATAATAAGTTGGATAAAAGTTTGGATAAAAATAAAAATCCAAAAAATTATTAATTTTTATTCTTGGAGTTAAATTCGATTTATATTTGATGTCGAATCATGATTTAAAAAGTAATATGAATAGAATTGAATTCCTTATTATTCATTGGTAATAATTTTAAATTGAATCAGAAAAAATTTTTTTTGTAAATGTCAAGCTAATTTTTCTATTGAGAATATGAAAAGTTTTCCTAGAAAAGTTAAACCGGATATGCCTCGTTCAACAGGAAATTATTTAAGCTTCCCTCTCTGAAATCGGTTTCTATTATTGGTTTATATATAAAAGGAAAAAAATACTACTTTTGGTTCTCTAAATTTTTATTTTGAGAGAAATTCAATAAGTGAAAATAGTTTGAAATTGGTAAAAATTAATATCTAATAACAAAATGAAAAATGAAGTAATAATCTGATTTCGTTTGTTATTTTATCATAAAAAAAAAATACAAAAAAGAAATGCAAACTATAAAGTATTCTAAACGCTTAAGATTAATTTTTTACATCTTGCAATGAAATATGAAATTAAAAATCTTGATTAAAATTTTTCATGAAATCATCATCTAAAAATTTTTTTCCATATCCATAGGATTGGTTAAAATTAAATAAATGCAAATTTTCTCACCCTCCCCCCACCGCCACTTTTTATGCAAAACTTTAGTAAAAAGCATTTTGAAAATTTGCAAAAAAAAAAAAAAAAAAAAAAAAAAAAAAAAAATTTTTTTNCTTTTTATGCAAAACTTTAGTAAAAAGCATTTTGAAAATTTGCAAAAAAAAAAAAAAAAAAAAAGAAAAAAAAAGAAGTTTTTTCTATAAGAAACCTGTCAAAAAAGGATAAACAATTGAAATTGGGTTTTCTATTATTCTTATCATTTTACTATTGAATTTTGCACAAAATCGATTCCGTCATTGTCACTTTCCACTAACATATCATAAAAGNAAAAAAGGATAAACAATTGAAATTGGGTTTTCTATTATTCTTATCATTTTACTATTGAATTTTGCACAAAATCGATTCCGTCATTGTCACTTTCCACTAACATATCATAAAAGCTATATTGATTGGCGACACACGACACGCCTATTGAATTTCATACTTTTGCCAAACTAAAAACTTATCATAAAGCCATATTAACCAAAATAATCATATTTCATCTTATTTTACAGTAATTTACCCTTGAAATTGCAAAAAAAATAATAACACTACTATTGGTAAGTAATGAAATTTTATGGTAACTCATTTGAATACAACACCTGGTGCTGGCAAGAATTTATATTATTTAAAAAAAAATTGGCACTATAGTGAAACCCATCTGCAGATTTTGGGTTTTGGTCCAAATAACTTTTACATGTTTTTCACAATAAGGGAATTCCAAATGAGAAAAACAAGTGGAAGACTCAGAGTGACAAGTTTTGCAAATCCAATGGTAGTCATTTGTACATAGATTTGCAAATTGTAACATATATCACCAGAGACCAGAGAGTTAACCCTATATTTTCCTCCTATAATGTTATTATTATAAATTTTTTCATTAGTATTTTTTAGAAGAGGAAACCATATTTAGTTTTTATTTACTCCACAGTCTCTCTGGAGTTGTATTTTTGGCATCCATAAGGAAACTTCATGTGCAAAAATTATAACAAACTCGGAACTCTTCCGATTACATGGAGTCTCATAGTTATGTCATCGAAAAATATATAACTTTGTGAGTGCAAATATAAAAATCGATGAGAACCGACTTTGACCGAAAATTTTAGGGGTAGGGCAGGAACCAAGTCAACAACACCCGAATTTCACTAGAATTGGTTCCTATTTTTTTTTCCCCAAAAAAATACCTTTCCCTAGTGCGGATTCGCGAATCTCGAATAACGCTCTCAGAGTCTCCCCTCATCTATTTCAAAACAAACTTTTTTTTTCTTCCTTTTTGAAATAAAATCTTTGTGCTCAAGGTTAAAACTTTAGATATCTTCCGTATTCAGTCGAATTCACATTGTCTTCGAGTGCGTGGTTCCTTTTACTCATCGTATTTCCTTTACAAATACATTATTCCTAATAATAATAATAATTTCCACTCTTCTAGTAGACAAAATCCATTTGGTAGTAAGTAAATTTATGTAGAACTACAAACATAACCATAGAAAGTAAGCCAATTAGTCTCAATTCTAATAACTTAAGAGAAAGTAGGGTTAACTATTTTGAGACTAATGAAAAAGGGTTGGTGATATTATAGGACTTTTTTTTTTTGCAATTTCGGATTATGTTACTTTTTCTTTTGTAATATCATTTTCTAAACAAGAATACTTTCACCAGGTGAAAACCATTGAACAAAGAGAAAGTTTTGTTTTCAATAATATTAATACATAATGATGATGGTCGTCGTATTCATTGCATTTTTTATTTTAAAAATATCTTTTTTCAATTCATAAAATTTTGTAGTTTTACGTTATTACTACAAGTTTTTGTTTGGTTGCTTGTCACATTTACTTATTATGTAACTTATACATAGTTTCCAATTTAATAAGTGCTAAACCATAGAGTATCGAAATCAACAAACCTATTATATCTATAATGCTAATAGCTTTCACTATACTTTCTTTATTGTACTAGAAAAAGTTTTTTATTATTTTCACTAGGGATATTGCGGATAGTATATCCGGCGTTTTTTTATTGTCGGATATCNAGAAAAAGTTTTTTATTATTTTCACTAGGGATATTGCGGATAGTATATCCGGCGTTTTTTTATTGTCGGATATCGGATATCCGGCGCGGATATCCGGCATGCTTGCTTCATTAAACTCGTATTGCACATAATTTTTATTAAAACAAGATGCGTTTTGACTCATATCACGCGAACGTGCAGGGGTCAATTTTTAAACTCTCAAATACATTTAATATATACTCCAATATATTAAATNCATATCACGCGAACGTGCAGGGGTCAATTTTTAAACTCTCAAATACATTTAATATATACTCCAATATATTAAATTTAATAAAATTATTGATTCATTTTTTAGGATTTCTGAAAAAATTGTCTAGAAAATTATCCGCGCGGATACCTATAAGTATCCGGTATCCGGCGGATAGTCTATCCGACAGAGATTTAGGCGTCGGATATCCGCAACACCTCTAATTTTCACTTATCATATTCTCTATAATCTTTTAAAATAAATTATACACTGCGCTTCAAATTCTTAAGAATACTGGAAGCTACATTTGTGTCATGTTTCTCGCTGGTAAAGTAGCGTTATTTAGAATATGAGGCATTTACCTTAGCCTAAAAAAATTTTTTTTTGGAGGAGAGTCTTGATAGTTTTAGAAAGACCATTGGAAAGTTATTTAACGTAAAAATCAAGTCTCTACGATCATTGGATGAGAAGTTATGATTTTCTGAAAGTTAAAATTTTTGGATATTTTTTTGAAAAGACGTTGTAAAAGATGGACGTGTCAATAGAATATCCAAAAATTTCAATTTTGAAAAAACAACAACATAATTTCTCATCCAATGATCATAGTGACTTNTTGTAAAAGATGGACGTGTCAATAGAATATCCAAAAATTTCAATTTTGAAAAAACAACAACATAATTTCTCATCCAATGATCATAGTGACTTGATTTTTTGACGTCAAATGATGTTTTCTATATTTCCCTATGGTGTTTTTGAAACAATTAAGACTTTTACCATAAAAAAATTTTTTTTTTGTTCAACATAAACGGCTCGTAATCTTAAGAACGCTGCTTTCCCCAGCAAAGAGCATGGGACAAAAGTAGCTTCCAGCGTTCTTANTCAATAGAATATCCAAAAATTTCAATTTTGAAAAAACAACAACATAATTTCTCATCCAATGATCATAGTGACTTCATTTTTTGACGTCAAATGATGTTTACCATATTTCCCTATGGTGTTTTTGAAACAATTAAGACTCTTACCATAAAAAAATTTTTTTTTTGTTCAACATACACGGCTCGTAATCTTAAGAACGCTGCTTTCCCCAGCAAAGAGCATGGGACAAAAGTAGCTTCCAGCGTTCTTAAGAATTTGAGACGCATTGTAGACCTGAGATTTTTTTACTCAAAAATAAGTACCAGACGGGTTAATTTAGGTTTCCAAAACTTGATTTTTTTTCCTGTCAAAATGTCATTAATGTGTTTATCACTAAAAGAAATCACTATGGATTTAGTTCATAGGTATAGGTTAGTAAGTAAATGTGTACCAGCGCAGTTGGGACTTAAAGCTTACACAAACAAAAAGTGAAAGTTACTTTCTCCAAAGTAACTGCAGAAAAGTTCAGTTTAGATTCTGACAACAAAAGCATATTATTTGAAAAATGTTGATTTTTTGACACTAATTGAGTATTTTTACACAATTAGAAATACAAGTTGTTACTTTTTGTAACCAAGACACTTGAAATCCTAAGAAAATTTTTTTTTCAAATTCTAAACATAATAGTTCAACATAAGTTTTTATGATAAATTGTTGTTAAAGTCAATCAAAGGACGCTCTTAAACTGAAGCCATTGTTATGCACTTTTTGTGGTTTTGACTTGTGAGTGTTNTTTATCACTAAAAGAAATCACTATGGATTTAGTTCATAGGTATAGGTTAGTAAGTAAATGTGTACCAGCGCAGTCGGGACTTAAAGCTTACACAAACAAAAAGTGAAAGTTACTTTCTCCAAAGTAACTGTAGAAAAGTTCAGTTTAGATTCTGACAACAAAAGCATATTATTTGAAAAATGTTGATTTTTTGACACTAATTGAGTAGTTTTACACAATTAGAAATACAAGTTGTTACTTTTTGTAACCAAGACACTTGAAATCCTAAGACAAAATTTTTTTTCAAATTCTAAACATAGTAGTTCAACATAAGTTTTTATGATAAATTGTTGTCAAAGTCAATCAAAGGACGCTCTTAAACTGAAGCCATTGTTATGCACTTTTTGTGGTTTTGACTTGTGAGTGTTNCAAAGTCAATCAAAGGACGCTCTTAAACTGAAGCCATTGTTATGCACTTTTTGTGGTTTTGACTTGTGAGTGTTAATCTATTCCTTTGAAACAAAAAAATTCATTTCTCATTGTTATTTATTTATACTCTTCGTTACATAATGGTTTATTATACTGCAATGTAGTGGCATATAATTCATGAGTGAACTTTTTTTTCTGTTGTTGCAAAAAAAAAAAAAAAATTTTTTTTTAACTATACCCAAGAGCATTTTTGCCAACTACGCACATTCGCAAAGTATAGACCGAGTTGGTTGTAGACTTAATTTATTGCCCTAGTGAGAGTTAGACAAGGGTTTTGCTAAAATATTTTTTGCATGAGTTTTAGTTGTGTGTGTGTTTGTCTATCTGTTGTTGCTCAACGATTTTTAATAAACCATGAGACAAAATTTTTTTAGGGGGAAACAGAGGGTTAAACGGGTTAATTTTTTTTTAAAATATTAAAGTTATATCTAATTTTACCAATTTTTTTGCACAAAATATTTTTGCTAAAGTACATATTAACGTTAGGTTGTAGTGTAGTTGTTTGTACCCCCTAAAAGTACTAGAAAAGTGGAAATCCTTAATGTTAACTCACATACTACTTCCCTCATCATTATTACCATTTACTTCAATTACAGTCAAACCAAGGTCATAGAACATCTGCCTATGTACCAATATTATTAATCTTTTCTCTGCAATGCTGATATCATCTTTATGTTCATTAACTCGTAATATTATCAGCTTTAGTATCAAACAAAAATATTTACTACCACCGAAAACATTTCTATCTTTAGCCAAAATAACAAAAAAGTGAAAAAAAAAATTAATTTTTTGTAGACAAACTTTAAGACGGGGAGAATGAAGACAAGAGTCAATCTGCGAATTTTTGTAAACCTTTTGAATGAAGTTAAACTAAAAAACGATTAGAGTTAATTACACCAGTTTAGTACTTTATTTTTATTGTGAGTTTAATAGTTTTGTTTTCAGTTGGTTACAAAAGTCGTTGATCATTGATTAATTTCAAAAAAAAAAAAAATGCTTCGAGTTAAGTGTCAACAGTGAAAGTGCACCTATCTAATCTTATCATTCATGTGTGGTTAGTTAATAGTTTTTGGTTTTAAAAATTGATTGGTTGAATTGGAACACGTTGTATGTCGACAACAATGTATTGTTGAAATTGAGAAGGAATTAAAATAATAATTATTGGAAGAAATGCTATTTTTTTTTGGTAAAATGAATAATGGTTTAATTCTAAGAAATAAGAAATTCTGATCTTTTGTTTTGTATAATTTAGGCTTAACAAATGTACAGGGTGTTCAAAGATTTTAGATACCAACTTTCTTTTTTTTTCATTGTAGTTTTTCTCTTCACTCCAACCAATATTTTTGAAACCACTGAAAGTTACTTTTGACCTATGCTCTTTGCTCGAGAAAGCTTGGTGACATAAATTATTGTCAATTGAACTCCATAAACCCAATTTTTTTGGTGATAGGATAGTGTTTATGGTTTCAGAAAGATCTTTTGAAAATAGGATTTTTTTTTAATCAAGTCACTGCGACAACTACATAAAAAAAAAGTTAGGATTTTTTTTTAATTGTTATTTTGAAATATTCTTTTGGGACAATGTACACGAGGAAGTGAGGCTATAAAAGGCGCGAAATTAAATTAAATTTAAAATTTAGTTAAATGGGGGTACTAAAATCGGCTACAATTCCTTCACCCAGTGTCTATATCAGAGCACAGGATTGTGCCGTGTGCTTTTTATGTTCGGGTTTGGAATAACCCAATAATTTTTGTTAAATTAATCACATTATTGTTTTGACTTAATTAATTTTAATATTAAAGTGTTTAGTCTTTCTTTAGCCGATTTAAAACTTGCACGGCTGGAAATGGTACTCATGTGAACAAATCAGTTAGCTGAAATTTTTTTTAGGAAGATTTCAAAGTTAACCATTGGACAGGGGTAAGTTAGAATCAAATTCTTTCTACTTATTCAGACTTGGTGATTTAAGTTTGTAATTAAGTCTGTAATCAGGCTATGAATCCTACAAGAGACAGTAATTTCATACTTTGTTGTTGGCTATTTAAAGTACCATAAAAAGCGAGCGTAGAATAGCGACCAAGCGACGACATAAGAAATTGGTTAAAAGTGAAAGTTGACTTTTTTCGGTTTCTAAAATCTTTCGAGTACCCTGTATTTATTTGTGGAATATTATTTTGAATTTTTGATCATGGAGGAGAGGGATACAGATTTCGTATTATTATTGGTGAGAAACTTTTTTGTTTTTATGACTTGTTGGATTTAAACTTGAGATGTAAACAGGTTCCACGCAATTTGAATTATCTTATTAAGACACTTTCAACCAAGACTTGTATAAAGTTGTTTATAGAATAGATTAATTTATAATTTTATTGTGGTCTGATGAGGTCCAGTTGCCATTTCAAACTCAAAGCTTAACAAGCTCATTCAGTCGAAGTGATTAATAATTTGCTAATGTGAATTTTTTTTAAATTATTTTCATTCAATTGTGATTGTGATGCGTCATAAAAATTAAAAAAAAAATCAACTCTTTGATTCTAATCAATTGAAAAAAAAATTTCATTGGTACAGTGCACGACGTTTATTAGAGTATCCTATATAAGAACATTCTGGTTATAAGAGCAGAGTTTGGTTTACTCTAATGCATTTAGCATGGGACATTAACGCGTTATAAGAACAACGTCTATAAGAGCAAAACGGATATAAGAACTGCCTTTTGCTGTGTAATTTTTGAAGCGGGAGTTGGGTATAAGAGCAAAATTCAAATCTCAAACAAAAATAATTTTTTTACATCTTCAATTTCTAAAAGTACCACTTGAAATCATTTCAGTTGAAAAGTCGTTCTTGTAAAATCTTTACAAAACTTTAAATAAGAATTAAGCAATAATTGCAATTTTTGACGAAATTGTCGACGTTAATTATAAGTCGATAACTTAATATAGATCTACAGTGTGTTCGAATAAGAAGGAGTAAATTCGGCACTAGTGTTTTTAAAAATCCCACAAATTAGAGTCTTGTGACACTTTTTAAGTTAAAAAGAGTTAACAANGTAAATTCGGCACTAGTGTTTTTAAAAATCCCACAAATTAGAGTCTTGTGACACTTTTTAAGTTAAAAAGAGTTAACAAAACTTTGGTAGAAATGATTTTCAGGAACTTGAGCAGTTCATAATGTATGTAAAATTTTGACATATACTCAATTTTTAATTTTCCGCAAAATCATTTTTCAAAAATTTCGCCTTCTTATTTGAACTCACTGTATACTATAGTTTAGATTTTCTTTTTATAAATTTTGAAAAAAAAATTTTTTTTTTTACCGTATACTTTTTATAAGATCATCTTGCTCTTATAAGCGTTGTAAGAACAAACGGTTATAAAATCAGGATTTCGAAGCGACGAAAGCTGTCTTATAACCGTCGTGCACTGTATATAATTTGATTTGATTGGACGAAACTTTGAATTTTTTTAAATTTTTCTAGCCTCTCGTGGTAAATAATTATTGAAAGATTCAGGAAAGTTTTTAAAACCAAATTACTGGGTCTTTCAATAAGTATTTCCCNCCTCTCTTATAACCGTCGTGTACTGTATATAATTTGATTTGATTGGACGAAACTTTGAATTTTTTTAAATTTTTCTAGCCTCTTGTGGTAAATAATTATTGAAAGATTCAGGAAAGTTTTTAAAACCAAATTACTGGGTCTTTCAATAAGTATTTCCCAGAAAAATTCAAATATTCAAATTGAACCAATGAGATTCGAATAAATTTTTATGTTTAAATCTTATTGGCTCAATTTGAATATTTGAATTTCCCTGGTTCATAATTGGTGTACGGTTGGTAATTTTGAAATTTTTATCTAAAATTACTTATTTTACAAAAAATTGTTTTTTGTTTTAATTTTTTACATTAAAAAAAATTAAAGTTAAAGTCTTAATTTTCAAATTTCTTTGAATTAAACCAGTTCCATCTTTCGGATTAAGGTCAAAAATATTGTAAACAAATTTTTTAAAATTCGACCTGGAGACACACGTGATGAAGCGGAAGTGAAAAACCGGCTAATTGTTATCCCATCACGTGTTTCCAATCTTAAGTACATAGTTTTAATTTGNCTAAAATTACTTATTTTACAAAAAATTGTTTCTTGTTTTAATTTTTTACATTTAAAAAAATTAAAGTTAAAGTCTTAATTTTCAAATTTCTTTGAATTAAACCAGTTCCATCTTTCGGATTAAGGTCAAAAAATATTGTAAACAAATTTTTAAAAATTCGACCTGGAGACACACGTGATGAAGCGGAAGTGAAAAACCGGCTAATTGTTATCCCATCACGTGTTTCCAATCTTAAGTACATAGTTTTAATTTGTATTTTTTAACGATTAATTCATTAATCGTTACAATCAAATCAACTCACGATTCTCACCGACAACACTGATAATTATTATTTTTGATTGATTTTATCATCCGTCACGATGGAATAATCTTCAATTGACGTTAAATATTAACAATTTGCAACAATGGCCATTTTTTTCTCATCAGGGATAATTCAGGGATACACACATATAAATTCATGTTCCATGGTAAGAAAAAAATTTGACAATTATTATGGTTTCGGCTGCTTCAACATGAGCCTCAGTGTTGACATTCATTTTCGTTCTCTATCAAGTTCAATCAATAACTAAATCGTTCAAAGGTTTTTTGTGACTTACGACTACTTTCCACACTTTACATGTGAAAGAAGCGATTTCGGAAATGGATAATGCTATCCTGAAGAGATTATTTGAATAGTTTTGTAGAGAGAGTTAGTACTTCACGACAAGTACGGAGGTTCACTTCCTCAATAATAATTGACATTTACAGCAGCAAGAAAGTAAGACTAACGGGTTGAGATTTTACTAGATTTCACCATTGAATCGTCTTTCCGTGGAACGGATCTTAACCACTGGAGCAGGAGCTTACCTACTTTTCATGTTACGTCTACGTGCCTTCTGACTGACTCATTCACATTTCATAATAGAAACAATGAAGAGAAGAAAATGAAAAAACTTGTGGATTAGTGCTGATTTTATTTTCAGCCAGGTTCTTTCGTCCCGTCCTACATCTAAACTTTCAATTAAATTAGTCCTTGTATTTACACGGAAGAATTTTTCCAATTTTCTCTTGCAAGATTTATCAAGAAGAGTTCTACTTTTTAGAAGAACCTCGTGAGTCTACGAGGTTCGACAAGCGGCAGACACGAGAAGCCCGCTACTTCGAGCTTCAAATGTCTCATAGCCACCAAAATCAACATCAACATTGGAGTGGGTACTCAATCAGCTCGAGCAACCCTGGAAATGGCTCAGCTCTTCCAATTTTGTACCCTGGAAGACGAAGTCCTGCCAGATCACCAATTGGGCCTGTCCTATCACCTTGCGTCAGTCCATCTCCTCCTAAATCGTTGTCATCGTCACCTCGAGAGCACAAAGAGACCCATAATCATAATCATGCTACACATTCCTCATCACCTGGGAGCGGTGGACATTCGAGTCGGAAAATCGATACTATTTTCAGACACTTGGTGAAATGGAGTATTCCTCACAAGGACAAAGAGAAGAAACATGAGAGTGGGACTATAAGTCCACCATCGACTTCTGAATTTGCAATGACCGGAAAGAGTGTCTCTACTCTTTCTCGTCCAATCGCGGTAAGCCCAGCATATCCTCGCACTCATCATCATCATAATTATTACAGTGACTATTGTCGCCCGAGACCTGCTAGCTCCACTGGTCATCGACGCAGATCCTCCGACTACTGCGATGACGAAGAAGAAGAAGAAATTCCTGAAAATAATGATTGCGAAGGAGACAGTCCACCTACCAATAGAATTCGATCCAAATCATTGGATCTTGCCACTTCACGTCAATATCTCCGGAACCGGCGACTTTCTGGTGACATTCCTTCAAGAGTCAAAGATTCTTCCCAAACCCATGAGACGTATACAATCTACGAATCAATAATTCACAATGGTGGGTTTGTTTCAATGTCTATTTATCTATTCTTTGAAGTTATAATTTATGTTTTATCATAACTCACAGGAGTTCTTCCTGGTTATCTTCTATTAAAACGGTGAAGTGAATACCAATAACTGAATTTTTTATAGACAATGAAAAAAGATAAAAAAGCTCTTGTCAAGATTAGCTAAGCAATTAGCGATTCCCATCTGGAGTCGTCCTTGAAACGCTAAAAGAGGAGGGGGAGGCTACTGTCTTATTTTTTTGTCTTTATTCTCTGGGTTGCTTTTTTTAAAATAAGCCTAGTCGTTTAGAGTGATTGATGCTAATGATGGTTAGGCTAAAAATGCATCAGTCAAACGAATTTCGGCGCAGTAAGTAGAAATATAATAATGGATCAGAGTGTTTACATATCTCAACATGACTGAAGCACATTACTGATCCATGTCGGTGAATGAAGGCTACGGCTGTGTAAGTGTGTAGTCTTTCGCCATCATTATTGGGATAAAAAAAGATAAAAAAAAAAGATACATGAGAGATACGAAAGGAAGTTGCCAATTTCTGTAAATGATCGTCCAATGTATTTTTCAGTAATCCTATCAGGTATTTAAAGTGANAGATACATGAGAGATAGGAAAGGAAGTTGCCAATTTCTGTAAATGATCGTCCAATGTATTTTTCAGTAATCCTATCAGGTATTTAAAGTGAGCTAGAACTATCACCGATTGATGATTGACGAGTTAGTTTGAGCAAGTGGATATCAAATAAAATTTTATATTGCTTCGTGCGGGTAGTTAATTTTTATATAAATTTGGATTCAAGTGTATTGAATTGCAAAAGCGGTTCAGATTTGATTATCACATGACTCGGACTCTGGACTCCACTCATGACTCTTGAGTCATCACTGGAGTCTGATTGAGTCGAATCTCAAATTTTTTGTTTTTGGCTGACTCATTGGAATCAAAGAGTCAGGGAGTCCACTCATAACTTGTGTTTGTGTCCGACTCGGCAGCCGATAATGCTAAGTTTATGGGTGACTCTCGACTCAAGAGTCATAGTTTGACTCTGACTCATCTATTTTGAAGGAGTCAAATTTTTACTCTAAATAGTCAGGGAGTCGACTCCCTGAGTGGACTCCCTGAGTCGACTCAGTGAGTCAATCACTCTGACTCTTGGGTAAAGTAAGTCATGAGGTATTCTACTAGTTCAAATAACGCGGAGTTTTGTATTTAAATATTCCTCCTCTGCTCTAATATTTTTAGTGANATTTTGAAGGAGTCAAATTTTTACTCTAAATAGTCAGGGAGTCGACTCCCTGAGTGGACTCCCTGAGTCGACTCAGTGAGTCAATCACTCTGACTCTTGGGTAAAGTGAGTCATGCGGTATTCTACTAGTTCAAATAACGCGGAGTTTTGTATTTAAATATTCCTCCTCTGCTCTAATATTTTTAGTGAANGGTATTCTACTAGTTCAAATAACGCGGAGTTTTGTATTTAAATATTCCTCCTCTGCTCTAATATTTTTAGTGAAATTGAGTTTACTTTGAACTTCGAAAATGAAAATGGAAAAAATAATTTAGCCATTTTCATAGAAGTAAACTTAAAAGTTATTTTATTATCAAAGGTGTGAAATTCTATTCAAATTCAGAACTTGATAGGATTTAGGCATCGGGTGCTGATTGTATTGTAACATCCAGTTTTAGGCTTAATTAGATTTTGTTAGTTTAGTTTTAAATGTTACAATGAGATGTTAACAATGGGGATGTTACTTAACAATCAGCACCTGCTACCTATATCCCGCCCTGAATTTGAATATAAGTTAAATAATAATTATGAAATAGCAAAGGCTAATGGTTTTTCATGTAGGTAATAATGCTTAAGATGATTCTGGTTTTGCTATGCCCTCAACAATAATAATTCGTATGTTTACTTGAACTTGACCTTGATGGTAAGTCGACTAAACAAGGTATATTCAACTTCATAACAGAGAAAATGGAAGTCAAGTGAGGGGATTGTAATTATTTCATAATCTTTACCTCATTGTATTCTACTGTACGGTTTTAATGAGTTGAGTGATATTTGGAGTAAGTTCAGGCAGGGTAAATTCATTTGTTTTTGGTCATTTCCGAATTCTAACTTATTTGTAACATGGTTTAATCTTGGAGGAATTTTTTATACTTTTTGGAATAAAAGTGCTATTCATATTTCATTGTGATGTTTCGAAATCGTAACAGTGCTAATTGTGTTCTTATGTTACGAACTTTAGGTAATCGACGGGCGTCGTTACACTCTCATCGATCCTCGGATTTGTCCCTTGATCCAGCACATGCTGCTATTCTTTTTCGTGACTCTCGAGGGGTAAGTCTATTTTCAATTCCAAATTAAAATTAATGGAGAATGAGTAGATGTTCAAAATTGATTGATTTTTCGAATTTGGTCTATTAGCCTCAACTTATCCTTGTGTATGCTTATGCTGGTTAAAAATAATAAGTGTGACGACGTACTAATCATGTCGGGATACCAGCGCAGATTGAATTTAATTTATAAATTTTTGGGAAATCTAAACCTAAATAAGAAGGTTTTCATGGCTGAACTAACGTTAGATTACTACGTGAATGACCTTGGGTAGACTAAGAAAGTTGGATTTACGATAGTCACGCTAGTCTTATTTTTAGAATTTTAATTTTAATTGCTTTTGTTTTTACTTTCAGCTTCCACTGTCGGATCCTTTTATCGAACGGATATTGAGTCTATCTTCTGGTAAGTCATAAAATTCTGATGTAAGAGGAAGTTAGTAAGTCGAGAGAAACGCCATGTTTTGATGTGGATCTGGAAAACAGAAAACTCGTCTTTCAGCACCACCTTTCATTTCCCAAGGCTCAACTTTTAAACAGAACTCTTTTGTGTCTTATTTTATAATCAAATCAAATGACTAATCATAATCTTACAGAAAAAAATTCCGAAATTATTTTAATTTTCGAGCCAATAATGAGATTCGCTAAAAGATTCGAATTATACAGCGTGGTTCATAAGTAAGTTTGGAATTTTGAAAATTCTTAGCTCTTTATTGAGTTGACAAGTGTTTCTTTATTGGTTCATTGAAAATTTGAATAGTAAGAATGAATATTGGTCACAAATGACAAATATTACGACAAAACGATCATCGTACTAAAATCAATTCATGATTTAAATGAAAATTTTTGAAATTAGCATTACGATTGATGATGGATGTAGGGAAATTTTTGACAACAAAGCCTAAATTATTAGTTTTTGATCAACATCCATTTCGTTTCTTTGAAAAGTGTGGAAATGAATTTTTGAAATGTTGACAGGAAAAGTCGCTGTGCTAGTCGTAATGCTAATTTCAAAATTGTTCGTTCAATTAGTAATAGACGGTAATGATGAACCCTGACCNTGAAATTAGCATTACGATTGATGATGGATGTAGGGAAATTTTTGACAACAAAGCCTAAATTATTAGTTTTTGATTAACATCCATTTCGTTTCTTTGAAAAGTGTGGAAATGAATTTTTGAAATGTTGACAAGAAAAGTCACTGTGCTAGTCGTAATGCTAATTTCAAAATTGTTCGTTCAATTAGTAATAGACGGTAATGATGAACCCTGACCNGCTGTGCTAGTCGTAATGCTAATTTCAAAATTGTTCGTTCAATTAGTAATAGACGGTAATGATGAACCCTGACCCTTGTCATTGTGGTCAATATTCTTATTGTTATTCAATTTCCCAATGAGCCAAAACGAAACTCGATAGAGTTTATAAGCCAGAACTTACTTATGAACCATGCTGTATTATTATTTTTTTTTGGCACTATTTTTAAGACATTCATTCATTCATTTGCCCTTACACCGTTTAATCAAGATGATTTTATAACAAGAAGTCGGGAAAGCAGGATAAAACTTCTATTGCACTCTTTTGAAAGATTTTATATTTAAAAAAAAAACTTCTACATTCTAAGCTTATCCTAAAAGTTTGAATCTCAAGTTTCAATTTCCAAGATTTCTAAACATATTCAAATTAATTATCCTGACGTAACTAAAAGTCTTCTTACAGGTTTTCTTTCATCTTCTTACTTTACTTTTTATCCTTCGTTTGATTTGATTTGAAACAAAAGAGATGTAATTGGAAATAGCTTTTAAATTAGAGATTGGAGTTACAAAAATAGGATTGTTCTTTAGAAATATTACTAGACGACTAGTTCGGATAAAAGTAGATTAAAAGAAAGTTAATGAGAAATTGAGAATTTCAGGTAGAATTTGATGAAAGTAGACAAAAATACTTGATTTTGAGTATTATTGGTTACTATTGGTTATTTATTATTCCCCGTAATTTGAACAAAATTTCGAAAAACTTCAATAATTATTCATTACTCAAGCATCTTGTTTGAACTTAATTCAAATTAACTTCATTTTTTCTTAATCAGACAGAGATTCTAAAATTATTTGAGTTAGTAAATATTACCAGGTAAAACAATTTTAGTACCTGTTGAAGTTGTAATCTTGTTTTGTTNAAATTATTTGAGTTAGTAAATATTACCAGGTAAAACAATTTTAGTACCTGTTGAAGTTGTAATCTTGTTTTGTTCATAATATAGGTTATGTTGATATTGATTCTTGGCAGTCGCCGGGTATTAGGAATTTTGGTAAAGTAGAGNTTGTTCATAATATAGGTTATGTTGATATTGATTCTTGGCAGTCGCCGGGTATTAGGAATTTTGGTAAAGTAGAGCAAAACGTGGTACTCTCCATGAAAATTTAGTTAGGTTAGTGGGATGTTATTTTGAAAACGTAATTGTTGACATCAAGAACATTGTTAGGAATTTTTGTTTCGGTTTTTTCAACATATGATTTTATTATCAACTTCTTCAACAATTATGTTTAGATAAGTTCTTTCGGAGTTTGGCAAACGTATACACACACTGATAAGAAATAATTTGTGTTTTTTTTTTTGTTTTGTAGTATAGCTCAAAAATCTCTAGACGTTGTTCCTTTCTTATTAGCAGTACCACCACCGGTGTGTGTTTGCGAATATTTTTCGTTGAGTTATTAGTAGAAAAAAAAGTTGTATAACTTGGCTCCTTTCGGATACTATGCCCACGTAGTAATCCGTTTCTTTGTGCAGCATGCACATACTTTGATTATTTAGGATTGAAATAGTGGAAATTTACACTTAGCAGTTCTAACCAGCCAACTTTTTTTTTAAATATATTTCTTGGCTCGGCTATCGACTTCACTGATGAATTCGGAGAGTGAGCGTTTGTAAAACTAGGGAAAATATTTTCAGTTTATTTTTCGATCTAGTGTCTTCTCATAGCTTATTTACTGTAGCTCTCGTTGTGCTAACATCTCAATCATCAATTCATTCAGGGTCGTCCAGAGAAGATAAAAAGTGAAATCTTGTTGGTTTAAGTTCAGTGTCTTAAAAATAAAGTATAACTTGTGATTTGTGAACATTATAAAAGTTTTCTAGTTATATCGTAGTGTTTAATAACCAGAGGTTTCTATAAGATCCAATCATTTTTTTTAGCCTCTAACCCTTATCTTCTGGCAACGGCGCATAATAAGTAAAGGTTAGGCTTAAACATTGGATCATCACTTCAAGTTGATTCATTGGATCTGTCATAGAAGATTAATACACATACAAATTAATATCAGTACTCCTCAAAACAGGAATTTTGTAGTGACGATTTTGATTAGGGAATAAGAAAGAACAAAAAAAAAATATGTGTTCCCATCCACCCGGAGTTTCATGTGACATGCTCTACCTCTGTTTTTATTCTACACACTATACTCTAGGAGTTGATGAAACAGATTCAGAAGTTCATGATCTAACACAAATCAGAGACTTTGAAGAGACAGACTATGTCCGAGCTGTGAATAAAATCCTTTGCTCTGCCAAATTTTCTGGAGGCATGTCAGACACAGATGTCAATTTTTTTTTNCGAGCTGTGAATAAAATCCTTTGCTCTGCCAAATTTTCTGGAGGCATGTCAGACACAGATGTCAATTTTTTTTTTGTCACTTTGTGTTCAATAATAATTATTGAAAAAGCTTTTGTTTATTATATTCTATCAACTGTCATTTCATTAAGACAAAAATAGCGCGTGTGATGTTAGAAAAGTTCATGCAACTCAATGCGTTGTTGATGTTATGGAAGTTATATTTTTGGGCGTAGTTACTTTACATTACATATTACATTATTGATGCATAGGTGAAAGTCAAAGAAAGAGTTCAACGTATAGTCAGTCATACAGTCATATGTGTAGTCTAGACTATAGTTATAAAATTTTTTTGGGGACTGGGTCACTAAATGCTAAGGGAAAAAAAAAATTTTTTTTTAAGGAGTGAAAAGCGATATGAGAGATGTAAGGAGTGAAAGTAAGCTTTTCACCACNGTATATTTTTGGGCGTAGTTACTTTACATTACATATTACATTATTGATGCATAGGTGAAAGTCAAAGAAAGAGTTCAACGTATAGTCAGTCATACAGTCATATGTGTAGTCTAGACTATAGTTATAAAATTTNAAGTCAAAGAAAGAGTTCAACGTATAGTCAGTCATACAGTCATATGTGTAGTCTAGACTATAGTTATAAAATTTCTTTTGGGGACTGGGTCACTAAATGCTAAGGAAAAAAAAAATTTTTTTTTAAGGAGTGAAAAGCGATATGAGAGATGTAAGGAGTGAAAGTAAGCTTTTCACCACTTTTGTTAATTCTCATGCGCCGTACTTTACAACAGGCGGTTGGTGAAAGTGGGAGCCAAGTTTGGAACAGAAATAGAGTTTTTTTTTAAAGCTTTTATTCATGCGCTAACCCAACTAATAAGTAGTATTTGGTGCTAAGATTCTTACATCCCCGTGCTCATGTAAAATCCTAGCTTGAGGCCTATATGCTTTGAGACTAACCTTCGCCTGTCTAACTTATCGATTTCTTTTGCTTTCCCTGAATATGGAAACTTTTCTGTCGATGTCGTAGAATATTAAAAAGTATAAAAATAAAAAAAACCTCATATAATCATAACTCACTTTTACTTTTACTTTAAGAGTTAACCAAGGTCCAAAGGATTTTTTGGCCTAATTTTTGCCTAACTAAAACTAAAGGCAATAGGAATGAATCTATGACGCAGGGTGTAACCTTGAGTGAAGATAATTGATTGCAAGGTGGATAAGTTTTATGTGTCGAGGAACTTTATAAGACTGTATTGTATTATACAACTTATTGTTCATATGATAGATAAAAATCCAATGTCAATGTATTATAATTTTTTATTATTATCTGTCTACGACATGTTAACTCTTCATTCACTTTCAAATTTGTTATACCACACTGTCTTTTTTATGGATGTTATGTCTGTCTTTTCGTATATGTATTGGTGTCCAGGGGTTAGAATAATGTCCTCTTTAGGTTCTAATCGTAAGTAAGCGATGAGAACGTTTCCAGTAAGAGTTGTTGTCCCTAAAGCTTCTGTAAAGTTCAGTTGGTTTTTCTATCTTCTGAAAGTATGACACGTCACTAGTTTTTTGGTCTTATCAAAAAATTTTTTTTTATTTTTACAGAACACATATCATGTTCATAGTGCAAATTCCAAAATCTGTGAACTCAAATCATAAAAGATTTGTAGTTTAAGTTTATTCTTAGGATATAATAAACATGATAGAAAGGGTTTGTTTATGACAACCTTCGTTAGTAGTAGTTACTAGTACTTCGTTAGTAGGGGACAAGTTGACAGAAACAGAACCTTTTTTTTATACTCTCCTAAGTTAGAAATNTCAAATCATAAAAGATTTGTAGTTTAAGTTTATTCTTAGGATATAATAAACATGATAGAAAGGGTTTGTTTATGATAACCTTCGTTAGTAGTAGTTACTAGTACTTCGTTAGTAGGGGACAAGTTGACAGAAACAGAACCTTTTTTTTTATACTCTCCTAAGTTAGAAAGCTGTGCTATTTCTGTGATATTCGTGTAGAATTTTTTATTAAATTTTTTTTTTGAAAGTTGGAGAAGTTTTTCAGTGAAATCATATTAATAGTATGCCTTGGAGAAATAAAAAAAGACGATTTTTCCGTGTATCCAGAACATTTCTAAGTGATATTAATTTTTTAAGTAAATCTTGTATTGAATTTACAGAGGACGAAGAGAATGAGATTTTAGTCAAGTTTTTTAAATTCCACAAGTGCTATGACCTCATCCCAACATCTGCCAAATTAGTTGTCTTTGACACTCAACTCCTTGTCAAGAAGGCTTTCTTTGCCCTTGTATACAATGGTAAACTAATCTAAATTTTTTTTTTTTTTTTTTTGTTATTATTATTATTTTTTTTTATACAAATTATTGTCAAGTTTTAATAAAACACGTTAATTGAAATTTTTTTTTGTTTCTGTTGATTTAGGAGTGAGAGCTGCACCGCTCTGGGACAGTGATGATCGAAAAGTGGTTGGAATGCTCACTATAACTGATTTCATCCGTGTACTGCATGCTATGTATCATGACTCTGCTGGAACTGGAAGTAATTAACCTTACAAATTTAATCTGATGAGCTTTTTGTTTGAAAATAAGTTGTTAATGTTAGAGTCTAGAGTTATGAATCATAATTTATGATGAGTACCTGAAGGTAGCGTCAAATGGTATTTTTCTTGGCGTTCTTTTCATCTAAACCATATGTTAGATGTATCAAAATGTAATCTTATTTTATTCATCTGGCAAAGAATACTAAAAGTACTTGCTGTCTCGTCTAAAAACTTCCAGACAGTTTCAAATGTTTATTTTAAGACAAAAATCTATTACTCTAATTCGTTTAGTTTATGCCTGGGTGCTCATGTTCATGCTCTGTTTCTCTCTTTTTTTTTGCTATATTTTTTTCACTCTGTAAAATCACTGTTACGATCCAAATCTCGAGTTGCTTGGGAAAGTAAATTAGATTTCTAAATGAATGTTTTGAAAAAATATTTTAANGACAAAAATCTATTACTCTAATTCGTTTAGTTTATGCCTGGGTGCTCATGTTCATGCTCTGTTTCTCTCTTTTTTTTTGCTATATTTTTTTCACTCTGTAAAATCACTGTTACGATCCAAATCTCGAGTTGCTTGGGAAAGTAAATTAGATTTCTAAATGAATGTTTTGTTTTATGTTTCAGGTAAAATGTCAGAGCTGGAGGAACATCGAGTTGAAACTTGGAGAAAAAGATTTCTACTAAACAAGCAACCACTCGTTTGCATTGATCCTGACTCTTCACTTTATGATGCCATTTGTTCACTAGTAAACAATAGGATACATCGATTACCCGTTATTGACAAACATACGGGAAATGTCCTTCATATATTGACTCACAAGCGAATTCTTAAATTCCTCTTCCTATATGTAAGTAAGATTGAAAAACTTTTAGTTAAGTTATGTAATCAAAAATTTTTGAAAAGTGGTTTTAAAGAATCAATTACAAGTTTTTTATTCGTATACAACGCAGTTCCTAAAGGTATTTATTTTATTTTATTTTTTACTAATATTTCTTTACTTTGTTGTAGATACATGAGATTCCAAGGNAAAGTGGTTTTAAAGAATCAATTACAAGTTTTTTATTCGTATACAACGCAGTTCCTAAAGGTATTTATTTTATTTATTTTTTTTTTACTAATATTTCTTTACTTTGTTGTAGATACATGAGATTCCAAGACCCTCCTGTCTAAATAAGCAACTTCGTGAAGTAAAAATTGGAAGTTTTGAAAACATTGAAACGGCAAGGGAGGNGCCCTCCTGTCTAAATAAGCAACTTCGTGAAGTAAAAATTGGAAGTTTTGAAAACATTGAAACGGCAAGGGAGGAGACTCCAATTATTGTCGCCCTACAAAAGTTCCTAGATCGGAGAGTTTCTGCTCTCCCAATCGTGGACGATCAAAATAGACTGTTAGATATTTATGCGCGTTTTGATGTGATTAATCTGGCCGCTGAGAAGACATATAATAATCTAGATATTACGCTCAAACAGGTAAATTAAGTGCAGAAGAATTTATATATTTTAAAGATTTCAACATTTAAACGGATTAATCTAATTCGATTAGTCTAATTTTTGTTATTATTTTGACTTAGGCTAATGAACATCGGAATGAATGGTTTGAAGGTGTTCACAAATGTACTTTGAATGATACATTGTTCATGATAATGGAACGAATTGTGAAGGCAGAAGTACATCGATTGGTTGTGGTTGATGAGGACGAGCGTGTAATCGGGGTAAGCATATTATAGAAAATGTTACTGTAAGTTGAGAAACAAAACTAATTAGTTTTTTTTTTAAATATAGGTTATTAGTCTCTCTGATATTTTGCAGGTAAGCTGATTATTTCTAGCTAGCTAAATATTAGACAATTTTTTATTTATAAAAAGGTAACTCATTACTCTACTGCTACTGTGTTCGATTTTCTAGTACCTTGTCATGCGACCTGAATTAAAGGAAGTGAGTGTGTCAGACATAGAGGAAGCAATTCGACATGAGAAAGAAGCATTGGAAAATGGGAAAGTGGCTCAAATGCAAGCCGAAATGGACCAAATAAACTATCAACTCCAACCTACTATCCTCATCGAAGCGACTCCAGAGGACAGTAATACCGAACGAGAGAATCCGACTATTTTCGAAGAAGATGAAAAAACGTGACATGAGTCAAGGAAAACTTGATTTGTTAACAAAGTACATTTTGTACTCTAAAATGTCGTACCATTAGATTATCAATAATTACAGAGTTATACTTATTTATTTGGCAGGTGAGGATTATAGTCGTCATTTAAGTGTCATAGAAACACTACTGCATGATATAATTATTATAAATTAGCTACGAGAGTACCTAAAAATGTCGGTTTTTTTTTATAGATTTAGAATCATGCAGGAAATAGTGTTGTAACTTTAGAAATTATTGGTAAATAATTTTTGTTATCATTGAGTTTATACTTACTACATAAGTACCTCAGAGAGAGCAATCTGAATTCCTTGAGCAAAATATAGTGAAATTGTTAATTTGTCTTTGTTTACCTTATCGAGTAAATTCTCGATAGAGACCTTTAAGTCACTGTGTTAGACTTCTATAATAAATTAAAAATTAATTAAAATGGTGGCTCAATTGATCCAGATGAGCTCTCAATGGGTCAACTTTAAGAAGAGGGGTTACATGGAGGATTTAAAAAAAAAAGGAAGTTATGTACAAATAATCTAATATTAAATCCGTTTGTTACCATTTTCCTTGTGTGCTTCTTCAAAGAATCCTCTCCCATTCTTAAGTCATACAAAAATTGTTTGGTTTTCAGACAATAATGTGATTTTAAAGTATTAGATTATTTGGATGGAACCAGAACGAAGTTTTTTGTGTAGCTGAAAAATATTTAAAAAAAAAACAGTTTGAAAAAAGTGAAATCACAGGAGAGAGAGTGAAAGGAAACCTTTGAAGACTGCACGCAGAGTTCAAATAAAAATAATTATTTCTGAAAAAAAANCTAATATTAAATCCGTTTGTTACCATTTTCCTTGTGTGCTTCTTCAAAGAATCCTCTCCCATTCTTAAGTCATAAAAAAATTGTTTGGTTTTCAGACAATAATGTGATTTTAAAGTATTAGATTATTTGGATGGAACCAGAACGAAGTTTTTTGTGTAGCTGAAAAATATTAAAAAAAAAAACAGTTTGAAAAAAGTGAAATCACAGGAGAGAGAGAGTGAAAGGAAACCTTTGAAGACTGCACGCAGAGTTCAAATAAAAATAATTATTTCTGAAAAAAAAAAAATTAATAGGTTAAAATTTAAGTGCATAAATCAGACTGGGATAAGAATTGTAAACAGACGGACGGGAGTAATTATTACTAACGAGACTTTTGAACTTGGTTTTTTTGGATAAGCTTTAGTCAATTTTTTCACATTTGTGTCGATGAAAGGATTTGTTGGAATTATTCTTGTTAAAATAGGATTTACGAAAGTATAGAAATCCTGTCTATGCATGAGACAAAATTTGAAAACTGTACAAGTGGACATGTTACATGACTCTAGTAAAATTAAATGAGACAGTTTCACGCTTACTAAAGACTATTTCATTATTTTTTTTTTTTTTTTTTTTTAATCTGAAACATCATCCTAAGGTCAATGACCCTATTTTTAAAATGGCGGTTGAATTCACAAAATGAATTTATTTTGAAACTCGGGAGATTATGCCATCTTATAATTAAGCACTCAACTTCCAAACACGTTATTTATTCTAATGGAATAAATAACGTAATATTATATTAAGTTGTTAGGTTGTTAGGGTTAATGTTGAAAATTATAATAATTAATGTTAATCAAGGTTAATGTTAATCTTTTAATCATTTTTCTAAAAAATTTTGTTAACTTTATCAAAAGGACTATGGTGCAAACCACACACTGTTTTGCAGGTCATCAACTAGAAATAACATAACCAATGTTTACCACTTTGTCCTTCAATGTAATCTTTTTAGTTAGCATCCTTATGTGAGCCTTGAAATTTCAAAAATTAGAAATTTTATTATTATTTTGTAGGTTATGAATCAGCTTAGGAATTGAAGACTTGTACTTGTCCAATATTTGAATAGCACATAAACATGGCTTTGTGGCAAGCAATATTCGTTGTTACCCTAGCCTTTAAATATTAAGGTACTTACAGGAAGAAATATTGAAAAAAAAGTGAAATTTCTCTTGATATTTCCGCTTGACTTATCTAGAATTTGGATTAAACCAAGCTAAATGTCCAAACTGAAAATATTAAATATAGTTACATAACCAGAGCTTCGTGGCAAGAAATTTTCGGGGGTTTCCTAACCAGAGCTTCAAGACAAGAAATATTCGGGGGTTCTCTAGCCTTTAGAGTCTAATGGCTAAGTGCACCATGGTGCACCACCGGTTAGTCTTAACCGGTGCGGTGGTTAGAGAAAATTTAATCATTGATTATATTTTAATCGGAGAACATCGGGGAATTAACTTTAACTATTACAGATTAATTGGCGGAGGGTTATTTGACACTTGTAATCACTACCAAGCCGCTAGATCGAGCGGTCATCGAGATAATTACGTTTGAAGTTGGGACTAGTTGGTTTTTTAAGTTTTAACCGACGATTAACTAATCGACCATGGTACAAATAGCCAAATAATCTTAAGCTCAATATCTCTCGTCAATGAATTAAAAATTATAAATCTCACCTGATCACAGTGAGATTTATAATTGATATAATTAATTAATTTTCTCAACACTCAGCTATCTCTACCATTGCCAAAAATAATAATTATTATTATTTTTCGTTGTTCCCTTCATATAAGTCTTAGAAAACGTAGATACTGTTACCACTTAATTCCAATTCTAGAGTCTTCAATTAAATAACAAGTAATCAATTAAACAATCCATTAATCCTTAGTAATAATTAATGAAAAATAACTTTTACAAATCTCAACTCAAAAACCGAAACATGGTGAAGGAACAATATAAAACCTTATCAAGAAAAACAGTAAAACAAATTTATAAAAACAAAACGTACAGACAGACAGGCGGACACGGTTATATATTATTTTACATAAAGTAATTTTAAGTTTATGACCATGTCAGATGGTTGCCATAGTCATATGAAACTCCTCCCAAGAAGGAGTATGTTACTTATAATTTAAAATAACGAATAATTATATACCAAGTAAATCTACAACCATGCTACTAATTCCAATAGTCTGTTTGGAGAGGGGTAATTTAATCTTAAATTACTTACAAATACAATGGATTCTGAGTTATGTAAGAAATTATAGCCCACCAAAAATTAGGGTAATACAGCAAGAATTTAATTACAGACATTACGATTTAAGCATGCAAATTCTATACCTCAGACATCCTATATTCTATATCATATCCGAGGGATTTTTGGGTTCATTAAAAGGCCAAAGTTTATTACATCCAAAATTATTCTCCATTGTATTTGAACATTAGTTATTTAACACACAACCATATACAGTAAACCTCGGATAAGACGGATTTCAAGGGACCGGAAAATATGGTTCGTGGTAACCGAGGTTCGGCTTAAGCATAAGCCGAACATACAACTTGGGGAATAATTTGTTCGTCTTAACCGAGGTAGTTTTAATTTACCATTACTTTATAATAGTAAGTTGTTGTGGAGACTAAAAATGACTAAAAATATATCATTGGTTCATTTTCTGTCGAATTTCAATGTTTGAAAAGTCATTCAAAAGAAGTTATTCGTTAAATTTTGTAAGAAAAAAGGTGAAGATTCTTTAAAAATTGATCAATTAATTGGCGTTCGTGTTAACCGAGGTAAAAAAACATGTGACTTATGGACTGGGACCACGGAAAGGGGTTCGTGGTAGCCGAGGGTTCGGCTTAACCGAGTTCGGCTTAGCCGTTCCAGTTATACACAAATTAACTATCTCAGGGCGCGGACCGGACCAAGTGGTTCGTGGTAACCGAGGTCGGCTTATCCGAGGTTTACTGTAGTTACAAGAAATTACTCAGTTGATTACCAATACCAATCATAAATTCTCAATTTTTTGATACCATATTAAACAATTGAAATAATTTAAACAAAATAGAACTTAATACAAAGTCATATTTATTTCTATGCAGAAATTTAAAAAAATCACATTCGTTTACCGCTAAAGTTCTTTTTCTAATTGACAGATGTGACTACAATTTCGGCCGTTGCAAATTACAAATGGGTCTTTGTGGAAATGGAGTATATGTATGTGAGCACAACAGATATCCTTTAGATAATGGAGATTGTGTTGTGTCACGAAATTTGGAGAAAATTGTTTACTATTAATATGCAACCCTTCACTCGTCATCACTTGTGTCGGAGGTGTTTGTGCCTGCAAACCAGATAATATTCAAATTTCCAAAGACGGTTGTGGACCAATCCCTCCAAAAGTGGCTTTTGGGCAACCATGTGAACCAATGTACTCACAACTATGTCTGGAAGAACCTCCATGGAATCTCCAATGCAACAGTACACACAAAACTTGTCTGCAAACCTCCCAATGTCAAGGTTAGAATTTTATTACATTCAAATTTTGTCAAATTTCCAATCCTGACATTTCATGAGACATGCATTCTGTATCGTAAAATGGGAAATTTCGAAATTTCCATTTTTGTATTTGAAAAAACTTTACGGAACGCAGTGCATTCTGGTTAACGCTTTTTATATGAAAGGGATCCATCTTAGACTTTCCATATTTGTTAAAATAAATATGTAGGTCGAGTATTTTTTTTATTTTTATCTAATACTTTTCATTTGACCTAGATCACTGCTGAAACCTGTGGTCCTCTACCACCTCTTCGCAAGCTCAACGAGACCTGCAACGACGAACTGAATTTAGTCTGCGACAGCCAATCTAACCTCTTGTGTGAAGGGGACCGCTGTAAATGTACTCCCAATAATGTCGAACATAATAATCTGACATGCGGTCCTACTGCTAAGTTTGGTGAACCTTGTGACCATCCCATATGTGAGAATGCCCCTAATTACAATTTGACCTGCAACAGCCACCACATCTGTACTTGTTCTCAGTTGGAGTTTGTTCAAGTTGATAATGAGAGATGTGGGCCTCGACGGAAATTTCGAGAGAGCTGCCTCCCTACGATACCTAATGCTTGTGAAAGTGGACCCCAGTATAACTTGACATGTTTGCAAACTAGCAATACATGTGGCTGTGCACCTCCAAATGTCAAGGTAAGAATTCTACAAATTCAAATTTTTTCAATGAATTTGAGTCCTAATATTTATTGGGTATGTGTTCTATGTTCTATTTTTGTGAGACAAGTCAGAGTATTAAGTATAAATAACTTTTTAGTTTCATTTTCTAGCTTCGAACAGTGAAACTGTTGAAGGCTTGATGCGATTGACTCGGGTCGGTTGGTTAACGCTTTTTCTTGAAAAAATGTTATCGTACACTTTTTTTTAACAATGATGATTTGTTAAAATAATTAAGAAGTAGGTGAAGTATAATTGTTTTAAGTATTTATCCATCTTTTGATTTGACTTAGGTCAGTTCTGACGCATGTGGTCCCCTGCCACCTCTAAAGAAGCTCAACGACAACTGCTTCGCAGAATTCAATACATTCTGCAACACATCGTCTAACCTCTTGTGCGAAAGGGACCGCTGTAAATGTACTCCCAACAACGTCGAACATAATGGTCTGGCATGCGGTCCTACTGCTAAGTTTGGAGAACCCTGTGGCCATCCAATATGTGAGGAAGCCACTAATTACAATTTGGAGTGCAACAACCATATCTGTACTTGTTCCAAATCGGAATTTGTTCAAGTCGACAACGAGAGGTGTGGGCCTCGAGGGAAATTACGAGATAGATGCCTCCTTACAGTGCTTAATACTTGCGAGAGTGGACGCGACTGGAACTTGACATGCTTGAAAACCAGTGTTGCTGTTTTTTTTTTTTTTTATTTAAAAAACATAAAAAACGTTTTTATTGTTTAAAACTGTTTTTTATGTTTTTTATGTTTTTTATGTTTTTTAACCGTTTTTTTTTAAGTTTTGTTTTTAACCATGAAAATCCCAGTTCCGAATTAAATACAACACACACGACCTAGATTAACGTAAGAAAAAACTGAAATTGGTATTTAATTTTTAAGGAAGTGTTCTACATGTAAAAAAATTGAATTGTATCATCAGCTATAAAAGAACCTGCTAGACAGGTAGTCGTCAGGACATCGATTAATGCGTAGTGCAATATTAATAAAAAAATACGAATAGGGATTTTATCGTCCATTTGTCGTGTGTGTTGCATCTAAGGTTCAGTTTGTTTAAAACACTGTTTTTTTTTAAAACAAGTTGTTTTAAACATGTTTTAAACACTGTTTTAAACAAATGTTTTTTTTCTTCGCCACACTGTTCAAAACTAACAAAACTTGTGCCTGTTCGGATGATAATGTGGAACATCCTGGAAAAAAATGTGGTCCAACTGCGAAGCTTGGAGAAACCTGTGACCTCCCAATCTGTGAACCAACTTATTCTTTACAATGTCAAGGAAAAGTTTGTCAATGCAAGCCTGAGAATTTACCCTATCAGCACCAGTTGAGGTGTGGGCCTCCTGGTTTGTTCAACGACGTATGTTCTCCAGATCCTCCTTGCACAGTAAACAGTAATCTAACTTGTGACATCAGTAATGGAACTTGCGCATGCATCGGAAATACGATACCAAAAGCAGACAGAAAATGTGCCCTTCCACCACCTGCGAATTTTGGAAAACCTTGCAATATAATCAAAGAAGTATTGTGTAAGGACATGGTTAGGTTGAACTGCAGTAGCTCTTCGGTAGATGGAGTGTGTCAGTGCAACAATCGATGGATGGAGTTTGATGATTTGACTGGTGGCTGCAAACCTCTACCGCTGAGTCCCTACAATGGATCATGTGAACTTGTTGTAGGTGAGTATTGAGTCAGAATCTCCCTCGCCTTCGTCCAAATTATTTGAGTCCACTCGAATACTAAAAAAAAAACTTTTTGTAACCGTATCACTTCCGAAATGTTTAAGATCAACGGAGTATTTTGAAGTCAACCTAAAAAATCATTTTCACCTTAGATTGCTTGCCAAACCTTAACTTAGAATGCAAAGGACGTAATGTTAGCTTGAATCTCAGTAGCTCTTCTGTAGACGTGGTTTGTCAGTGCAACAATCGATGGATGGAGGTTGATATTAAGACTGGAGCCTGTAAACCTCGGCCGCTGAGCCCCTACAAAGGACCATGTGAACTTTTAGTGTTGGTGAGTATAGAGTGAGAATCTCCACCGCCGTCGTCTGAATGTTTTGAGTCTATAGGAATACAAATACCGGTTGGGGAAATACGACATGGTTCTTTTTGTAATATACTTTTGAACTTCTCATTCTTATGCTTATGATGTAGTGGGGAGTGGTGAGAATGAGAGATTCAAAAGTAAGTTCCAAAAAGAACCATGTCGTATTTCCCCAACCGGTATAACTTTCTTGAAACGTATTAACTTCCAAAATGTTTAAGATCAAGGAAGAGTTTCAAAATGAACCTAACTCTTTATTTTCATCGTAGATTGCTTGCCAAATGCTCAAAGAGGAGAATTGCGGTTGTATTCGGCGATGGATGGAGTTGGATGTGAGTACCAAGGGATGCAAGTACAAACCCATCAGTATCCTCAGAGGTCCCTGTGAGCTTACTATAGGGAACACTTTATAACCGGTGGGAGTTTTTCGATATCAATTAGGTGGTACAAGGAAGCAAATATTATAATCTTCATTTTTGTTTCTTCGTACTTTACATGTTTTCTTACGTTGACGGATGGATGATATTTCTGTAGATTGTACGCCTGGTTTCTTTCTGATTTGCAACCAAAGTTACTGTGCTTGCGATGTAAATGCTGAGCCTGATCCAATTGATAGAGCCAAGTGTCGACGAAATCCTAGTAAATACCTCGAATCGTGTCACTCCACGGAAGGTACTTAATAGTAACTAGTTATATTTAGTACTTACGGCTTCGTGAAAGGTCAAAGTTCAGCTAAAACAAGGTTGTATCAAAGTATTTAATGTACTCCTGGTAGAACATTACTTACTATGGATTTCTGGTTCAATTTCTTATTTATTTTGTCACTAAATGACCCACGACAGCCTGTTGCCAATCAGCAGTGACAGAAAAGGAACAACCTTTTCCTTAATTTGTCGTTAATCTCACATATGTTTAAAATAAATTTATTAAGATAAAAAATTGCGCTACTTTATGAATTTGGTAAAAAAGGTTGAATAATTCGTAGTATATTATCAATTATTATTTGTCTCAATAGAGTGTCTGATGAATGACAATTTGGTATGCGATCCTGTGCATAAAATTTGTGACTGTGGGAATGGATTTGAGTTGGACAATGGGATGACACCGTGCAAAACATCTCCACCTTTCGACGCACAAACTTATAGGAGAACATGTGACGACACGCAGATACGCAAGCGTAAGTATCTATTTCCGAAATTTACTAAACATATAATAAGATTAGAAATTTAGAAAAGATCTTACGGCAGTTGGTTGAACCATTCGTACATCAATTGTCTGCGCATGCGTTGAAGTCATTAAGACATAAAAGTTTTCATTAGCACCGAGTTTAGTCTAATAAATCTAAAAATTCTCAAGATTTGACTTGGTAAATCATTTTTAACAGAATCCTTAGACAATCTCAGTACGCTATGGTCCGTTTTAACTTTAAAAAAATTTATACAAACTTTGATAATTTAACACCAACTTTATCTGTACGAGATTTTCGATACCATGAAAATTTTTTTAAATTTTCCAGACTGTTACTCTGAGCACAACCTTGAGTGTTTACAAGGAATCTGTGTGTGTAAGGATGGGTACAAGCCCGATGCAAGTACGTTGAGGAACAAGGACATCGGAGTCATCGTCTGTGTCATCGGGGAGGGAAATCAAGGTCATGGGGCTAGCTGCAACACAATGCCAAAGGATGTTACGCAAAGTGAGCAAACAGTGAGGTCTGCACTATCCCTACATTTTAGAAACTTGAATTATTCTTTTATGTCAGAATGTGATACGGCGAAACAACTTACATGTAATAATGATAACTTGGTGTGTGTTTGCAAAACTGGATATATTCCCGAGCATAATAAAAGCGGACTCTGTCAACCGGGAGTTTCTAAATATAATGAGACATGTGATCCACCCGAAATAATTATCAGACTCCCACCAGTTGACCCCGAAACGAGTGTGGTCCCACCAGGCCCTCGCTCACCACCACCACCAAAGATAGGTGAATCCAATGTCTCAAGATACAATCCTTAGTTTGTAATATTAAAATAATTTATTAATCTTAATTTGTAATAACTTACACCAATAATCTTAGGAATAATTTAATTGTTTATGATTTCAGCTTGTAATCCGGATCTTTTGTTGGAGTGCCTCAACAGTGTCTGTGTCTGCCAAGACGAAGGACTGTCTGGGAGGTACCGTCTAGACAAGAAAAGCGGAAAATGTCTTATCGCCCCCGGCTTCTCCTGTCAGAACGACGCCGAATGTGAGAGTGGGAAGTGCATTGAACTCGGCAAATCTGAGGATATCTCCTTCTACGGTCCGCATTCACATACGCATAAAACTACAGTTTGCTCTTCGCTTCCAGGAATAGTTAGAATTATTACAAGTGGGGTCAAGGTCATTGACTCATTTAGAAATTTCATCTTCTCCACCATTTTTATCATTCTGTATCAATAATTGGGATAAATAAGATCAATTTAAACCCAATCTAAATTTTGAACATAGCTGACTCGAATCCAACATTAGAATCTGCATTGAGAAAATAAATTTGACACTTTTCTCATTAATCTATGACAGTAAAATAACAATCACTTCAAAAGTTCTTCCAAATGTAATCTTGAACGCCTTATTTCATACACTAGATTATAAAAAGACAGTAAATGGTGAAGGTGATTTTATATTGTTTGTTGTCATTTGGCTTTATAAGATGGTGACATTCCCATCTTGAAGTTTATAAAAGAATCCGCTCATTTTCCGGAGACATCTCTGTTACTTAAGTTATTACTAACCACAAAGTTAAAATTGAACGATTCGGAGGTGAATGACCTTGACCATTCTTCTACTTGCAAATTGGTCTTCAGAAACTATCTAAATTCATAATTTATAGTTAAAGTTTATAATGGTTAAGTGATGATGCTATATAACAAATTTTTTTCAATTCTTATCGAATTCCAATTGATTATGAAGATGTTACAGACTTTTTTTTTGTAAATAAATATGTACGCTAATTTTATAGTTATGATTATTAAAAGAAATGGAGGGGTCTTTAATGTGATTCAAAATTTGAATGCAACCGCAGGTTCTCGGACTTGAACCCAGATACACCGTTTCCCGGACAGTGCACAAACATTATCACCATGCTAGTCCTAACTCTATTAGAGACAAATTTTTCATTAATTTGTTTATTTTTTACTTTTTCAATTTTTGGAAGTGGGATCCATTACTAGCGCTAATAATCCTAACAGTTTATGAATGAGGTTCAGAGGGAAAGTAAAGATTTAGTAGAAACTCGAAATAATAGGTAGAACACTTTAGTGTAGTGTAGTGTTACGCATGGCTCAGCTTTTGGCGTTAGCCAAAGCCAATGGCTCAGTGAGCCATGGCACATGGCTCACCCGAGCGGTGAGCCAGCTCATGAGCCATGGCTCTGGCTCCGCACTTTTGTTCAGCTGGCTCATGAGCTAGAGCCATGGCTCATGAGCTAGAGCCATGGCTCATCTCATGGCT
This sequence comes from Holacanthella duospinosa, assembly GCA_002738285.1. Taxonomy (NCBI): domain Eukaryota; kingdom Metazoa; phylum Arthropoda; class Collembola; order Poduromorpha; family Neanuridae; genus Holacanthella; species Holacanthella duospinosa. Next base: position 88,990 of record NIPM01000245.1, on the reverse strand, counting down.
CAACATAAAAAAAAATTTTCCCCGTTAATATGAAAATTTTGCTAAAATTGAGAATGACCTATTGAGAATAAGCCAACACAAATCATAATTATGAACTGGCTAAAGGAAAATTGACTTTCAGTGACCAAAAATTCCAAAAATTAAAAAAAAAAGTGATGATTTGGAAGAAAAAAAATTAAAAATTAAAATTTAGAGGAAAAGTGGAAGAATTTAGGGGAAAAGTTGAGCCATTGAGCCATGGCTCACAAGTTTCGTTGAACTGGCTCATGAGCCATGGCTCTGGTTCAAAATTACTACATGAGCCAGAGCCATGCACTGGCTCTGCCTCAGAAATTTTTGTGAGCCAGAGCCAGAGCCAGAGCCATGGAGCCAGAGCCATGCGGAACACTAGTGTAGTGACACATAATTTAATTTTGATCTTTTCGTAAAGAAAAAAATTAGATTGGGCGTTAAAATTTGTCAATTTAGGAAATATCCGAACCCGGGAATTTCAAAATCAAAGAGTTACAAAATAAAGTTGACCAATTTATATGTAAAAAGTTATGAATAGATGGCACATTTGGTTAGAAATTTTAGATAATTATTCAATTTGGAAAATACCCGAATCCGGATATTATAAAAATTCCGGGTTAGAAACTATACTTCACAAAATTTTTCCATACAAATTGGTGAAGTATAGTTTCTAACCAGGAAAATTTTTTTAATACACGGATTCGGGTATTTTCCAAAATTCCTGATCAAATGTGCATCCATTCGTAATTTTTTCCATATAAATTGGTCAACTTTACTTTCTAACCCAGAATTTTGATAATTTATGAAATTGAAATTTTTTCCTTGTAAAACCGGAAAATTTCAAAAAGATTTCAATTCAGAAGTTTTGCCACTAATGTTTATAAAGAAGTTTCATAATTGACCATGTGACCAGTCAGAGTGACGTCAACTGATCGTATAATCCAGTTAAACTCAAACTTTAAAAAGTTTATAAAATTTAAAAACAGCTCAAATTATCACTTTTCATAAATTTCATAAACTCTACAAACTTTGACCCTTGTCACGTGACAGTCAAAGTAAAGTAGATTTAGGGCTATAAAATTTCTAATTTTTTATGATTTTTGTCTACCTATTCAACGAGGAAACGCCACTTCCATTTTGGGCACTCTTCCAAAAGGAAAGCATTTGGAAGAAATTTTCTATCTTTAACTTGCTTTTCAATAGATCCACTTCTGTTCTTTTAATATTAATTTTTTTTTGTATTTGCATTAGGAAAATAAAATCAATTTTTATAAACTTTGGAATTGATTATAAACTCAAAATGCCTATTGTCTTTCTTTAAAGAAATTTGTAACATCATCGTAAAATCAATGATTCTATTTCTAAAATAGTAGTTGGATTCAAAATGAATTTATTTTGAAGCTCGTTGATTATGCCATCTTCTCGTACTCAACTTCCAATGTTTAATGCAATGAAATAAAAACCATATTTTTGGTGAGTTAATGTAGAAAATTAAAATAATTATGTTAATGATAACGATTAAGGGTTTCTTAGATCTTGATTTGTTAGAATGAACTTGTATTAAGTAAAAAAAAAATTTTGTTTGTTTCTGCCAGGTCTCGAACCTGGGACCTTCTGTGTGTTAGACAGATGTGATAACCACTACACTACAGAAACTCACACATTACTCGCTCTACTTTTTAGAGATACAAGTAGAAACTCCTGTAGAATATTTTTTTTTTACCAAATTTTGATTGTTTTAAGAGTTTAACTAAAAAAACTGGTTCAAATCACACTATTTTGCAGGTCATCAGCTAGCGATTGCAAACAACTTTGTCCTTCAATAATGTTTTTTTAGGCAGCAATCGATTTCATTAGTCTTGTAAATTAAAAAATTAGACAAACTGGACTACAGTGGAATTCCCCAAGGGAGCCAAAATTTTTGGTGATATAAAGTGAAGGTGACATAATGCGATTTTGGCAACTTTTTTAATTTTGGTGTTTAACATAGTGTTTGGTGACAAAAAGCGGATTTGTGAATCTTGGTTTACATATTAATTTTACTATGGTTAACTCAGTGTTCAAAATTACACCAGTTTGACCTAATGAAAATAGTAATTTTTTTCTACACACAACAGGATTGATTGATTGATTGATTGATTTACATTTTATTCAAGCGTCAAAGGTATCATTTCTAATACAAAATGGTAATTTACCGAGACACTCCCGCAAGCAGGACTAACTATAAAAATAAGTGATGGGATCACGGAAAGAAAAAACTAAGAAAAAAAAAGTATATTGTGGTTAAGTAGATTCTAAAGATGTTATAAGTATTAGACTTAATCTATTACTCAAAGCTCAAAATCCACTTTTTAATTTTTTGATTTTTGTTTGTTAGCGATTGGTGGTGAAATCGTTGAGTCTATGTTTGATTACAAATTTCGCTGACCTGTCTTTAAATTTGTTGAAATTATTTACTAAAATAAGATTATCTCTGTTTAGTAGAATAAAAATGTTTCAAATCTTAGTGGCTCTATATACAAACGAACTTTTGAAAGTTTCGGATAGGTGCCTTTGAATATTGAGAAAGGATTCTGTGATACTTGATCTATCTTTAATTTTGAAAGTTAATTTCTCGGTTAGAATTTCTCGTTAGGAAAATGTTTCTTTCCCCATTTTATTAGGGTGTAAGTTGAATGTATACAATTTGGAAAGAAATTAAGAAAAAAGATCAATGAAATTGAAACTATGGCACAAAAATTGCCAATAAAAGAAGTAAACTTCAATGTATGGGGTTGGAATGGGCGACTCAAGATGAAAAATGACATTAGGCGAAGTGACATAAGGCGACCTATTCTTACCCTTAAGTGCATGGGCATCCGCCGGGAATTTTTAAATTGGTGATACAAAGAGACATGTGACAGAAGAAGGAGTGACATTAAACGAATTCCACTGTATTTTATTGCTTGCAATTGAGACCCGTACTTGTTCAATACTTGAATAGCACATCAACAGGACTTCACTGAAAGTTATATTTGGGGATCCCTTAAACATTAGAAGCTAAGCTTACAAGAGGAATCATTACAGAAATTCAAATTTTTCTTGATTTTTCCATTTGACCTAACCGAACTTGAATTGAACCAAACTAAATGCCCAAACTGAAAATATTATTGAATAGCACATAATCAGAGCTTCGTCGCAAGCAATATTCGGGATTCCCTTAGCCTTAATAAGTGACTTATTGTTTTTATTACTTTACAAACCAAGGCAAATTTACTTATTCAACGTTTCAATTGATTTGTTTACGTTAACGTTGATTTTAACAAATGTAAACATAAGTAGTGAATTGTTTGTAAAAATCTGAAACTTAAGTTGGCAGTCCACAGTACCGGATGATTGTATTTTAGAACTAATTTCATCTTCCTCACTACTCTTTCTAGTAATGTCTTGATACAATTAATTAACTTTCTCAACAGATAACCTGTGTCACTTCCAAAAATAGCGTTTTTTGTCATCATCAGAATAAGCTACCAGATAAGATAGGTACTGCTACCACTTAAATTCGAATAATAAAAAACAATGCATTAATCCTTACAATTAGTAATGAAAAAACAATCTTTACAAACCTATAATATGAAAGTTTCTCAATAAAAACAGTAAAATAATTTGTAAAAAACAAATGTAAAGACAGACACGCGGATACGGTTATCACATGAACCCTTCAACTTCACTGTTCGTGGAAAAAAAAGTTATATTATAAAAAAAAAGCAAAGTTACTGGAAAATTGAGACTATTTTACATAATAATTTTAAGTTAATGGCCATGCTTGTTGGTTACCATAGAAATATTAAACTCATCCAGCGAACGAGAATTATGTTTATTTTAAACAACGGTTACACGACGGCATGAGTTTGATGAATAATGGTTTGATTGGTTCTCTATAATAATAATTATGTTAGAGTGGATATCATGAAGACAGAAATTGTGGTACTTCTCGTGTTGGTCCATGTGTATACTAACTATTCCAAAGAAAGTGTGCTTGGCGGCAGGTAATTGAACTGATCTAACTTAAATGCTGGTTGTGATTTAAACTCATTTTACAACTAAGCTCTCCTTAACTTTTTCTTTACAAAGTTTAAAGAAAGTTTATACCTGAAGTACAGGAAAATGGGCGCTTAAATTTGAACGAGAGCTGAAGAGGCGGAGAAGTACAGTCAGGTTTACAATTTAGATAGTAGCTAGATGGAGCAGTCATAGAAATATTGACTGTGAAGTCATGATTACATCCAAATTGATTTACACGTCATCTGAACATAGTACAGTGGAACACGCTTTAAAGATATTTGATTTTGCGGGGAAAATTCTTGTCTTATAGCCGTCATGGTCTTATAATGGATATAAGACCAATTTGGTTTTATATAAAAGCTATTACATTTTTGAATGAAATAAAAGGTTATATTTAATTTTTAGACTGGAACATAAGTAGTTAAATGGAGAAGCAATCGTAAAGTAATCTTGAGGTATAATATTAACTCAATTAATTTGTAATTTTCGCTTTAAAAATCCCATTTTCAACAGCGTAAACTTGATATTGAAGATCCAGTGGTATTATTGCAATTATTGTTAACCAATTTCTACAAAAATTATAACTTTATACTCCTGAAGTGATTCGAACTTCTTTAACCTAAACTATCTTTAGTTCTCCCTTTGGGAAGAATTGAAACTTGAATCTTAACTCGAGAAATTTTTTGACTTAAAATTTAAGAAAAGTTTACGAAGTGGACGAGTACTGTCAGATTGATACTTTCGATGAGCGGACATCAAAATATTTGATCCCAAAGTGGAAAATACTTTATTGTCTACATTGGGATACAACTTATAAAATCAACAAAAATTATTTGATTTCATATGATTGCTAAAGCTGACCTTACTTCGAATCACTTGGACATATAAGTGTTTGAACTATCTTATGGTTAATCTATGCTCACCTGTAATTGTTTGTGTTTTTCAAGGTTTCAGAAGTTCAATTGCTTCAATATTGTAGGACAGGGAACTTAAGATAAGGGAATAATGGCGGTATGCAATCTCTTCTCAAATTCTCTTTTTCTCAAGTAGAAGTGACGTCACTGTTCTGCATGCTCTCAAAGTTCACAACTAAACAACATGCCTTATTCATACTTTAGATGAATTTAGACTGTTTTAACTTCAATTTTAAAATAAGATATGCATTTTAGTTTGACGCGTAAAAGTGTACAAACAATTGAGTAATTTTTCACAACAATATTATTTATTTCGTTAATTGTTTGGCCTTTATTTTAATTTTAGACTTGCANAATTGAGTAATTTTTCACAACAATATTATTTATTTCGTTAATTGTTTGGCCTTTATTTTAATTTTAGACTTGCAGAAAGTCCTTTCGTTGACATTTAATTTTAATTTAAAAGTTTGATTGTAATTTTTAGTCTGATTAAGCTTTCCCGGAATAATTTTTAGAATTTCAGGAANTTTTAATTTAAAAGTTTGATTGTAATTTTTAGTCTGATTAAGCTTTCCCGGAATAATTTTTAGAATTTCAGGAAACTTTTACAATATTCAGGTGGAAAAATCTTTGGAGAAAATGAAATTCAAACATTCAACCCTTGTCATAAGTGTTGCATTTTGTCTACTTCAAAACCGAAAAGTTCGAAATGCTTTCAGCAAATGACAGCAATGGACAAGTTGATTTTGTCTTTTCTTTTGCACCGATTTTGCCAAATTAAAGACAACGATTTTTCTTTTGGAAAACGATGAATCTCAAGCAAATATTTGCTTGTTATAATAAAAATGGGATTATTATAAACAATGAGAAAGGCTTATTTGTAGAATAGCCACCCTCCTCCCTCTGGCATTTTGGTAACTGATACGTTAATCCACTGGGAATTTAGCGTCGATTACGAATCTGACATTCATTGTTGGCGGTAAAGTCAAATTTTGCAAAAATTTAACAAATTTGTGCCAAAAAAAAAAAATTTTTTTTTTTAGAATATGATTTAATCTTAAAAGCCTAAACGAATGGATTTTCTTCCATCCTTTTCTAAAATATCAAATACACAAAAGTTTATTTATTTTTAAATCTGAGAATTTAGGAATTCGCTCAAAAGTCTGCTTTATCCACTGACCATCTTGCTTGACCTTTACAGGTCATCAATTTGACGTGATAAATCAAAAACTTTTAAATCCATGCCATTGTGGGTAAAGGTTTTCGATATACCAGTGGCCTAAGCGAATGAAAAAATATCCGTCCTTCTAGAAATGGTAACTACTAGAAGCGCCTAAGAAATTCCCACAGCCACCCCTTGCCCGGATAGCCACCCCGGATATTCCCACAGCCCTCTCGGACATTCCCGCATCCCTCCCATGCATTCCCGCATCCCACTGTCATTTCCACAGCCCTACCTGAAATTCTCACAGCCCTCCCGTGCAATCCCATAGCCCTCCCGGACATTTCCGCATCCCTCCCATGCATTCCCGCATTTTTCGTCATTCCCAAAGCCCTCCCATGCATTCCCACAGTCCTCCATGAAATTCCCAAAGCCCCCCGTGCATTGCCACAGCCCTCCAGGATTTTCCCATAACCCTCCCGGACATTCCAGCATCCCTCCCATGCATTCCCGCAGCCCTCCTATGTATTCCCACAACCCTCCCGGATATTCCCACATGTGCCCACCTGCGCTCGATGGGTCCTTGCCTACTGAGGCTAATGGGGGTTTTGATGTATGCTGTCAAGTCGAATTTTTTAAGCAAAAAAGATATTTTTTCAATTTCTTTTTAATTTTTATTATTTATATTATTTAAATATTTATAAGCAATGAGATGTAGAGGATGCAATCTCTTAAGATTTTTTATGGCTTTAGGTTATTAGGTTTTTTTAGGTTAGGCTGTTAGTTTTCATTAGGTTTAGATTGTTTAGTTTTCTTTAGGTTTAGGTAGTTAGGTTTTCTTTAGGTTTAATTTGTTAGGTTTCTTGTAGGGTTAGGTTAGGTTTTTTTAGGTATAGTATGTTAGGTTTTTTTAAGTTTTAGGTTGTTAAATTTTTCTTTAAATTTTTTTGTTATCTTTAGGTTTGCTTTTAGGTTTTTAGGTCATTAGTTTCTCTTTAGGTTAGTTAGGCTGTCACATTTTCTTTAGGTTTAGCTTGTTGACATCCAATGATTGATGTCAGAATCCTAATCTGCATGAAATTTCTGGTCGATTCACGTATAACTTGCTGAAATCCCGACCAATACCATTGGGTAAGTCATGCTAAAACAATTTTTTTTTGGCACAAATTCACAAAATTTTTGCAAAATTTGACTTGACCGCCAACAATGGATGTCAAATTCGTAATCTACGATAAATTTCCAGTCGATTAACGTATCACTTACTTGAGTTCCATAGAGGGACTACACTATAAATGTTCCATGAAAAGTCATGAAAATGCACGAGGAGAAATGTTAGGGAATTCGAAGTGCAGAACAGTGACGTCATTCCCAGACAATTTTATTCTCAAAACCATCTCTATGTTGTACCGCCACCCCCTGATTGTAGGATACCAAATAAGAATAACTTATTACACTTATTTACTTTATCCATTTTGAAAATTAATTACTTTGTACGTTGAAAAATTTAAGCGTTAAAAGTAGAAAAGAAGCTTGTGAAAGGCAATATTAGAATATCGTTAAAAGTAAAATATCGAGATTGCGCATGTTTTGGTCTTATAAGTTCCATCTGGCACGAACTTGGGATTTGAATTCGGGTCTTAAATCCGTTTTGGTCTTATAAACTTTGGTCTTATAGCTCGATATTTCTCCATGCCAAATACATTGTTCCAAAACAAATGCGTCAAAAACAGTCTTATAACCGTATTGGTCTTATACTAATAAATCTTATAAGCGTGGTCCACAGTATTTACACCTATTACCTTAGTACACATTTTCTTCAATTTTTCATGATGCTTCCGATGTCCGAAATTTAAACTCTTAAGAATTAGATAGAACCGGTTAAGTATTTTCAAGCCTCGAAATGAGTAAAGTCGAGGTTGCCTTTAGCCACAATAGATTACTGATTTGATTACCAAGGCCGACCATACATTGTGAATTTTTTTACCGTTGGAAGTTAAACATTAACAAAACTGCAATTTAATGTGAAAACATTTTATACAGAAATTGTTAATAAATGCATGTATTCCTCAATTTCTAAGAAAAAAGAGATTTAGGGCAATTTTTCTTTGGAAACTCGATTTATTGCGATATCGTATTCTTTATATAACTACAAAATATACTTCAATAATACGATTAAGTTCTGCAGCAAATTTTTTTAAATTCTGAAAGTGCGTTTTGATGCGCCATACTCTGAAACATTATTTAAATGAATCGTTCCGCGACCTTTCGTCACACAAAAGTTCGTCAGAATATTCGTCACAGAATATTTGTCACAGAATATTCGTCACAGAAAATTCGTCACACGGAAAGTTCGTCACATGGAATATTCGTCACACTGAAAGTTCGTCACATGGAATATTCGTCACACGGAAATGCAAGCACTATATTAGGTAGAATTATTATTGTTATAATTTTGTTATAATCTTTTAATTTCTAGATAATAAATTTCTATTATAATCTAATAATTTTTACAATTCCGGTAGACAAGTTTCATGCGGATGTTTCAGGCTTTGGATAAAACAGCTATTAAATTATTTAAAAATTAGGTTATCTTTTCTCAATAAAATTATGACTCATTTGAGTTTTATGAGGTGATTTATTCATTTTAAATTTTTCTAGAAAAATTTCTGTGACGAACTATCTCTGTGACAAACAATCTATGTGACCAACTTTCCATGTGACGAACAATCCATGTGACGGACTTTCAGTGTGACGAACTTTCCGTGTGTCCATTATTCCGTATGACGAACATTCCNCGAACAATCCATGTGACGGACTTTCAGTGTGACGAACTTTCCGTGTGTCCATTATTCCGTATGACGAACATTCCGTGTGCCGAATTTTTTGTAACGAATCTTCATAGAGCCGTGCATAATGTGTGAAAGTGCTAACATACAATCAATAATAATATGATTTTCCGTAAAGTCATTTTGCGAAAATTTCTCTCCTTATTTGAACGCNGCTAACATACAATCAATAATAATATGATTTTCCGTAAAGTCATTTTGCGAAAATTTCTCTCCTTATTTGAACGCACTGCAATTATTCCTAAAATTTGATTTGATGGAAATAGTACTCTTGGCAAACATTTTATACCAAATAGTAAGAATATGGGAACTAAATATTTCAACCTAATTTCTCCAATTTTCATCAAAATATACAGGGTGGGTTATCTTTAGTGTCCCTATAGCCGAGGAAGAGATAAGGGCTGCACTCATTCTTCCACTATCATAAGTTGTAGTCAGAGGGAAATAAGCCTCTGAGATTTTCACTCTTCTCTTTAAAATCCCATTACCAAAAAGAAACGGTCTCATGGCGTGTATCCGCTTATGACTATGGTTTCAACCATGCACTTCACATGTTATCAAACTAGAAGGGGTTACTTGAAATTCAATGCCGAGACCAACTTGAAAGGAAATCAATGACGCAAAAATCATAATCCAAATTCAAAAAAAATTTTTTTGAATTTGGAGTATGATTTTTGCGCATTACATACTTCCTTCAAGTTAGTCACCGAATAGAATCTCACATAACCCCATTGAGTTTGAATAAAATGTGAAGTGTATGGCTGAAACCATAGTCATTAGTGGACCGACGTCTTGCGACCGTTTTTTTCTAAGAATTAGATTGGAAAGAGAAGAGTAAGGGTCTGGCGTAGGGAAGTTGAAAAATTCCTAGGCTTCACTTCATTTGACTACAACATGAAAGTGGGAGAATGATTATTAGCCCTTATCTCTTCCTCGGCTATACGGACACTAAAGATAACCCACTCTGTATATAGAAATGAACTTTTTTACAATCATGGTTCTGAAATTCACATGTGTTTAAGCCTTAAACTTTAAGGGTTGACAGGTTCCTTCAAGATCTCAGAACTTTAGTTTGATTACGATAACAAAATAGACAAAAAAAAANTTTAAGGGTTGACAGGTTCCTTCAAGATCTCAGAACTTTAGTTTGATTACGATAACAAAATAGACAAAAAAAAAAATTATTATTCATCAAAATTCATATTTTCTGAAAAATATTCATAATCTAGGTACTCAGCNGAACTTTAGTTTGATTACGATAACAAAATAGACAAAAAAAAATTATTATTCATCAAAATTCATGTTTTCTGAAAAATATTCATAATCTAGGTACTCAGGTTTTCATAAGTACTGATTTCAAAAATCATCACGATTTGCACATTAATTATGACGCCGATAAGTTTTCAATACCGCATTATTACCGATAAGTTTTCAATAATTTCGGTATTATTCTTATAATTAATAAGGTTCGTTCAATAATTATTGTTCTAAGTTATGCTTTTAATTGACAGATGTGGTGGGGATCCTAGCGACTGTAGAAATAACTCTGGTCTGGTATGTACCAATTTGAGATGTGAATGTGCAAATAACAAAATTCCTGCAGGTGATGGAGGGTGTGGTGATGGTAAGAAGTTTGGCGAAACATGTACCGGATCACTATGCATCACAACATTGTTCCTGACTTGTGAGAGACTTGTGTGCGCCTGCGTAGCAGGTAAAGTTAGAATTTCAAAGGACGGTTGTGGAAAAAAGCCGGGAGGAGTGGTTTATGGACAACCATGTGAACCAATGTACTCAGTACTATGCCGGGAAGACCCTCCATTCAATCTCCGATGCAGCGATACGCTCAAAACTTGTGTCTGCATACTTCCCAATGTCAGGGTTAGAATTGCCTAGATTCAAATTTCGTCAGTCACNTTGCCTAGATTAAAATTTCGTCAGTCATTTTGATGCGGCATTTTATTAGATATGCTTTAAAAGTATAAATTCCGAACTTCACTACTAACTTCCAACAGCGAAACTATAGCAGTAAGCTTTATGTGATTCACCTTCACCTGTTGTTTTACTCATCTGTCACACAATATCCTTAAGTTTATTGGTAATAATAAGAGACTTTATCTCTAATTAACATCGTATCAATCTTGATGAGAGGAATCTGAAACCCTGTTTATTGAGATCAATTTCCATTATCCGTTCTCTGATTAATAGGTTTTTGTATTGAAAAAATTTTAATGAACGAAGTACAGAGCGTTCAATAAATACCCCACAAAAGAAAGCAAAATTTTAGTAGCAATAGTGACAACAAAAATTGAGAAGAAGCATCTTTTTTGACGAGATTTTTATTGAGCGCTCTATGCATTCAGGTTAATGCTATTTACAGGAAGAGCTGAGTAGTTGTCATTCAAATAGGTATTTGAAAAAATGTTTTGNGCATTCAGGTTAATGCTATTTACAGGAAGAGCTGAGTAGTTGTCATTCAAATAGGTATTTGAAAAAATGTTTTGCAATGTGAATTTTGAAAATCCAGTTTCCGGTTTGTATTGTTGTTGCAATTTGTTGAGGGAATAAAACAAAAATTTTCTTGATGAAAATTTTTTGAAGGGGGTGCAGGGGGGCTGGGGGTCGTAGGTCTAAAGTTGGAAAAATGGGGTCCATTTGCCAAGATTTTACTTCGGTATTTATGGACCGATTAAGATGAAATTTTGCATGAGCATTCTCAATCGCATTCCCCAGATGGGCTTTTTTTTTAGATTTTCAAAATTCCAATTTTTTGAATTTTTGTATCATTTTGAAAAAAAAAATTTTTGAAAAAAAATCACTTAGGTCATGTGTGGTATTAATCGACTCCAGCATTCATGTCGAACCAATTATTATTAATTTTTGACCAGAAATTCCGAAATTGGAAATACCCGAATTCGGGTTTTTCTGCTTATCTATATTTTATTCGGTTATTTGAAGGCCGATCGGGCTAAGAATTTGTAAATATGTAGAGGAAAATGGTCCGCAGGTGGAACTTTTTTTAGATTTAGGAAATTTGAAATTTTTGAATTTTTAAAAAAATAATTTTTTTTTGGGAAATTTTTTTACTTAGGTCATGTATGGTATCAATCGACTCCTTTCGACTCCAGCATTCATGTCGAACCAATTTTTATTAATTTTGACCAGAAATTCCGAAAATGGAAATACCCGAATTCGGGTTTTTTTGCTTATCTATATTTTATTCGGTTATTTGACGGCCGATCGGGCTAAGAATTTGTAAATGTGTAGAGGAGAATGGTGTGCAGGTGGACCTTTTTTTAGATTTTGAAATTTGAACATTTTGAATTTTTGAAAAAATAATTTTTTTTTAGAAAATTTTTTCACTTAGGTCATGTGTGGTAATCAATCGACTCTTTTCTACTTCAGCATGAATATGTAACCAATTGTAATTAATTTCGACCTGATATTTTGAATTTGCAAATACCCGAATACGGGTTTTTTTGTGGTTATCTATCATTTATTCCGTTATTTGAAGGCCGATCGAGCTAAGAATTTGTAAATATATAGAGGAGGATGACTTGAAAGTGGACCTTTTTTAGATTTTGGAAATTTGAAAATTTTGAATTTTTGTAAAAAAAAATTATTTTTTTTTGAAAATTTAATCAATTTAGGTCATGAGTAGTATCAATCTACTCCTTTCGACTCCCGCATCCATGTGGAACCATTTGCAATTAATTTAGACCTGATATTCCGAATTTGGAAGTAACCGAAATCGATTTTTTTGTGCTCATCTTGCATTTATTCGGTTATTTGTTGGCCGATCGAGCTAAGTATTAGTAAATATATAAGGAGGATAGGTTGCAGGTGGATCTTGTTTTAGATTTTGGAAATTTCAAATTTTTTAATTTTTGAAAAAAAAATTTTTTCGAACAAAAAAACTAACGTCATGTATCAATCGACTGATTTTTACTCCAGCATTCATGTGGAACTAATTGTAATATATAAAAGGATGGGTTTAAGTTGGAACTTTTTTAGATTTTGAAATTTCAAATTTTTGGAACTTTTGAAAAAGATACCACTCAAGTCGTTTGCGTTGTCGAATTACTCCTTATCTTCGTACCTAGTTTTGTCCAGAATTATCCAATTTCCAGGTGTCGCACAAATTTTGAATTTTCGGATTATGTTCTGTTAACTTGTTCCTGTGGTTAGTAATGCTCTACTTACGTATGTTCGTAACTACGGAACTGTTACAATAAGATGTAATTCCTGCCATGTCTCGGGTGAAAAATGAAAAATGCATCAAATTCAAATAGCAATTTAAAATTTGTAAAATCTTTAAACCATTAAATATAATTCACTTAATTTGACCGAGTTTAAACAAACGTGCACCTGCAACCCATCCTCCTCTATATATTTACTAATTCTTATTTCGATCGGTCAACAAATAAATGAATAAATACAAGATGAGCACAAAAAAATTGATTTCGGTTACTTCCCAATTCGGAATATCAGGTCAAAATTAATTGCAAATGGTTCCACATTAATGCGGGAGTCGTAAGGAGTAGATTGATACCACTCATGACCTAAATTGATTATATTTTCAAAAAAAAACAAATTTTTTTACAAAAATTCAAAATTTTTAAGTTTCCAAAATCTAAAAAAAAAGTCCACCCGCAGACCATTCTCCTCTATATATTTACAAATTCTTAGCCCGATCGGCCTTCAAATAACCGAATAAAATATAGATAAGCAAAAAAACTCGAATTTGGGTATTTCCATTTTCGGAATTTCTGGTCAAAATTAATAACAATTGGTTCGACATGAATGCTGGAATCGAAAGGAGTCGATTGATACCACACATGACCTAAGTGAACAAATTTTCCAAAAAAAAAATAATTTTTTCAAATATTCAAAAATTTCAAATTTCCTAAATCTAAAAAAAGTTCCACCTGCGGACCATTTTCCTCTATATATTTACAAATTCTTAGCCCGATCGGCCTTCAAATAACCGAATAAAATATAGATAAGCAGAAAAACCCGAATTCGGGTATTTCCAATTTCGGAATTTCTGGTCAAAATTAATAATAATTGGTTCGACATGAATGCTGGAGTCGAAAGGAGTCGATTAATACCACACATGACCTAAGTGATTTTTTTTCAAAAAAATTTTTTTTCAAAATAATACAAAAATTCAAAAAATTCGAATTTTGAAAATCTAAAAAAAAGCCCATCTGGGGAAATGCGATTGAGAATACTCATGCAAAATTTCATCTTAATAAATACCGAAGTAAAATGTTGGCAAATGGACCCCATATTTCCAACTTTGGACCTACGTCCCCCAGCCCCCCTTATTAGGTCACTTCTGACGCTTGTGGGCCTCTTCGGAAATTTGGAGATAGCTGCCTCCCTACGATACCTAATGCTTGTGAAAGTGGACCCCAGTGGAACTTGACATGTTTGCAAAGTAGCAATACCTGTGGGTGTGCACCTCCCAATATCCAGGTTAGAATTGCAAACATTCAAATTCAACAGTGGCTATGAGGGATGATATTTTGTTAGTTATACCTTCTGTATTGTCAAATGTCGAGGTTTGGTGAGTCAAGTCAGAATTATTAATGTTATGTATAAATCCATAATTTCATTACTAACTTGTGGGAATTTGAGCATAAAACTCATTCCTCTCTAATATACAGGGTCCACCAGAATTAAGTACCATATGGAGAAAGTTTTTATGAAAAATGCGTCAGAAATTTAGAGTGTTGCACTGCATCAGACAGTGCTAGAAGTAAGAAAAAGTTATTGCAAGGTTAAACGGTAGTTGAATCAAAAATTTATCATTATTTTATACATATTCGAAATGATCCAATCCTATACACTGCTAAACTTCTAATAAAATTGTTTGTCTATATTTCAACGAATAAATTACTCAAAATGAGCTCCGTTGGTATTAGTAACGTAACCCAGGCGATCGTAGAATTCCCGTCGTACATTATGAAAAGTATCAACAGGGATTGCAGCAACGGATCCGATAATAGACGCTTTCATTTGTTCAATTGTCTCAGGGCGAGGACCTTGAAAAACAACGGACTTCAGGTACCCCCTTAACCGTCTACCGTCTGTCCCTGGTTTTCTCCTTATTCCGTTGACCAAGTTAATTAATAACAAATTTGGTATCGTATTAACAATGTTAGGATTAAATATTTAACATTTTCGCTTAGTATTCAATAGGGTTGCCGCGAAGCTTCGGAAGCCCTCCCGTGGGTTGCCGCAGCCCTTCCCCGGATTCCCACAGCCTTCCCATGAGTTCCCTCAAGCCTAAAGTAGGTTCCCGCAGCCCTGCCGCAGTTTTCTGCAGCCCTCCGGTAGTTTCCCGCAGCCCTCCAGTGGGTTCCCTCAGCTCTTCCGTGAATTCCTGCAGTCCTCCCATAGTTTCCCGCAGCCCTCCCGTGGGTTCCCGCAGCCCTCCCGTGGGTCCCCGCAGGCCTCAGGTAGGTTCCTGCAGCTCTCGCCTGGTTTTCCGCAGCCCTCCCGCAGTTTCCCGTAGCCCTCCCCTGGGTTACCGTGGCCATCCCATGAATTCCTGCAGCCCTCCCGTGAATTTTTGTAGCCCTCCATTAGTTTCCCACAGCCCTCCCGTGAATTCCCGCAGCCATCCAGTGGGTTCAAACAGCCCTCCCGTAGGTTCCCGCAGCCCTCCCATGGATTCCCGCAGCCCTACCGTGGGTTCCCGCAGCCCTCCAGTTAATTCCCTCAGCCCTTCCGTGGGTTCCAGCAGCTCTCTAGTAGAATCCTGTCTCGAAGGTGTTGAGCGGAAAGTGCCGCTGAATGAAAAAATATGGAAAAATGTACCTTTTGGTATGATGGTGATGATGGTGATGATGGTGATGCTCCTTTAGCCCGGTGGGGCAAAACACTAAACACTAATGTCCCTCCGGGGACAGAACAAACAAAACCAAAAATATCAATAAATGGAAGTCCCTCCTGGGACAAACACAAACAATCCAATACTCAATATAATTTTACTGTAGTGATTGGCGAAGCCAATCACTATTTCTAACAAAAACAAACAAAAACAAAAAAACAAAATAATTATAAAAAAATTATTTTTTGAGAAAAATGAGGAGACCCAATCCACCCAAGATCCAAAATCACTCTGGCGTTGAAACGCCCCTCCGCCACATGGCGCACTCCTTCCCCTGCCCATAAGGCATGGGCACTTTCTTTTCAACAAATCCCTCTCTCCCAGGGAACTTCGTGACCTCACGAATGAAAAATTTAGTGGATATAATTTAAAGAATTTGGGGAAATAGAGGGGGAAAAAAATGAAAAGAAGAAAATTCACAAATTTAATCGAATTTTAATTTTTTAATTTTAATTTAACGGGGAATTCAACCTAATGTTTTCCTCCCACGGCGATCTTTGTCCCTTGGACGATCGTCTGGATTGAACTCTTTGTCGCCGTGCATATGACCAACCTGGTTGCAACGGAAACAAACAGGTTTCCCTTCGAAAGAGTAAAGTTCGGATTTCGGGATCCACCCGGGTCCCCTTCGGCCGGATCCACTTGCCGGATCTCTTGACGGCCCAGCCGTCTCAACCCGTGGCACTGGTGTTGGAGTGGAGCGACGTTGCCGCTCCCGAGCCCGTGGTTCCCGACCGACCTCGGCGCGATTGACCGGCGATGTATTTGCCGGTACATAAGTCGGATATTGACGAAAAGGTTTAATTTTTCGCCGAGGATCGGCATTTTCTCCGGGGTTCCGGAGAACTAAATGGCTCGGGAGGGAAGAAACCGTTGGAGCCGAAGTTGAAATCCTGGCCGTGCTTGCTACCAAACCCGGTGGAGGAACATCCCAAACTTGTGTCGCCTGCCCTAGTCCAAGACGGGACCACATTGGACTCAATCGTCGTTGCCGCGGTGGTAATTGCGGCTCAACTTCTCCCAAGCGATCTCTGTCAGGAGTCAACCGACGGAATCGCTTTGGTGGCCGAATTCGACAACGTGATGGTGACCTGCGACGAGGAGAACGATGATTTTCCCGCCGGCGAGGAGAACGGGAGCGAGGAGAACGAGAGCGATTTGGGCCAGAGCAAGACGGCTCTACAACCCAAACTTCCGATGCCAACTGGGAGCGAGGCGGTGGTGTTGGCTCTCGAAGCAGCCACTCTAATTCCCCAGCTGGACCCAGAAACTCACCCAAAACCTCAACTTCTCCCGGCTTCTCCGGGGACAGGACGACCTCATCTTCTAAAAAATTCTCTACCTTGATGGAATGGAGGTCTATTAAATCGAGTTCCATATCCGAATCCATAATCCTGAAAAACAAGCAAGAGTTTGGTCTAAGAATTTTTGTCCGTGGAAAATTTAGTGAAAATTAACGGTAAATGAACGGTAAGAAAAACGGTAAATAAGAATAGAAAAAAAATCCAAAATTTTTGAGGTCGAAAGTACGAAAAAAAAAACGGTAATTAAACGGTAAATCTTTAAGAATCAGACTCTGACTCGCTGTAGCGAGGTCGTAATTGTCGATAAGTCGTTCTTGGTCTTAAGCGATTTGCCCATTTATTTGGTGTAAAATCAGACTTATTCGTCGAAAAGCCTACTCGAGCAGGAACAGTCTGCAGGTTTACTGCCCTATTCGAATCGATGTTTCGACTGTCAGTGGGGACGACAGAAGGAAAATCAGAATGAACGGAATTTCCCCCTGACAAGTCTGGCATGTTGTCAGTAGAAGATTGAATCGGCGGTGGAGACGAAAGTTTCGGTAAATCGGAATCTAGCTCCAAATGTGAAAACCTATCAACCTCTAATTCAGAAATACCATCGGTTATTTCGGCCGTATGGTATAATTTAACGTTTTGTAGCGATACAATTTTCGATTTTTGCCTCGCAGCATCTGGCAACGTCTCAACAAGGATGTTTGTTGGACTTGTATGTTTGATAACACGAAATGGCCCCTTCCATTTCTCAGTCAACTTAGTAGAAAGACCCGGTTTACACGTAAATTTTCGAATTGCTACAAGCTGATCTTTCTCATAAGTGATTGGCAGATGTGCGGAATTGAACGATTGTTGAGAATTTTGCTGAGCCACGATGGTATTTCTTCTGCTCTCAGCTATGGCTTCCTGAACACGAGGTATAGAAACACTCTGTTCCTCGTCTTCAAGCCATTGACGTAAAGTCGGTAAAAAATTGTCACACGGTAAATTTGGCTCCCGGCCATACACCAAAAAATACGGAGAATGACCCGTAATTCTATGAACTGTAGAATTCATCGCGAAAGCAGCCCGTGGAAGGTGCTGATCCCAATCTTTTTGGTTGGCTTGCACAAATTTAGCGAGAATGCGTTTGACTGTCCCATTTGCGCGTTCGTCAACTCCATTAGCCTGAGGATGATATGGAGCTGTGCGGATTAATTTGATTCCTCGAGTCTCAGCAAAATGAGAAAATTCCATGGAAGTAAAATGTGTCCCCTGATCGGTGAGAATTTTAATTGGAAACCCGTGACGATTAATCAAATCACGTTCGAGAACTCGAATTGCGCTTTCAGAATCGGCAGAATGGACAGGTAAAACCTCGATATAACGTGTCAAAAGACAAGTAACGGTAAGAGCATATTGGCTCCGTCGCTGCGTAATTGGTAATGGACCAATGAAATCAATTCCTACAACCTCAAATGGAAATTTTGGTGGTTCCATCGGCGAACTCTGAGCCTTTACTGGAGCGAGGTTGTGCAGTTGACAAGTAGTGCAGGTGCGGAGAAAACGAAGTACATGCTTGTACATACTTGGCCAGTAATATCGAGATTTTATTGAATGCCACGTTTTGAAAAAACCCAAGTGGCCACAAGAAGAAACGTGAATTTCGGTAATTCTTTGTTTCCGTAGTTTAGCCGGAATAACTAAACGCCATAGTCGACCGTATTCGTTAGGATTACGGCGATATAGAATACCTTCTTGGAGCCTATACTCTTCAATTTTCCAAGGTTTCTTTAACGGTATAGCAGTAGAAACATCGGTCGATTTCAGAAAATCGATGATTTTACGGAAACGCGTTTCGGCATATTGAAGAACAGCAATATTTACATCTTCAAT
>NIPM01000245.1:9979-67469 GCA_002738285.1 Holacanthella duospinosa | reverse complement strand
GAAGTCATTCTCTAAACGTCGTAGAAATACGTACGGATCGGATGAACCATCGAATCTTCGAAGAAACTGGATGGCATCATGAATTGGAACCGGTGGAACCGTAAACCTAACCCCTGGTGGAATGACATTGGATGCCGATGTCTGCCCCTGAGCGCCTGACGTCTGTCCAGTTGGTACAGCAGTAGATGTAGTTTGTCTGGTCGACCTCCTTGTTGAAGGCAACGGTTGAGCGGACGGAACCGCTGACGTACTTGCTGTAGTATTAGGTATAACGGACGGAACCGTTGACGTAATAACTGGCGCAGTTGAATGACGATGACGGGACAGAGCCGTCGGTGGAGCGGAAAGAATAATCGGCGCCTGGTGCGGTTGAGGGTCCCGTTCGGAAGACGTAAAGCGCGTTTGTGTACCGGTATGAACGAAAGGAACCATTATAATTTCCTCTTCACTTTCTGTTTCCAAATCCTCTGTATTTTGAGAGGACGGATTTTGTCCAAAGAATAGAGGCCACATAATGAACAGTTGCACAAAAGAAATTAACCAGCGAGAAACGAAAATAAAAAAAATTTAACGTAAAAAATTAACGAGAAAAAAAAATTAATCCGAAAAAAAAAAATTTTCCAAAATGTTTGAAAAAATTTCAGAAAAAATTAATTGAGACCTGGCAATCCTACGGTATGACGGAAAAATTGCCAAAATCCAGAAGCGAAAAAATTTTCAATAAAATAAAAAAAAATTCACCAAAAAAAATTGAGCTGAGCGGAGTGAAGGAGCCGATGAGTGGAGCTTGACTTCTCCCGATGTCAAACAACCAAGTGTAGAAAATAAAAAAAAAAATAAAAAAAAATATCGAGCTGAGCTGAGCTGAGCCGAATAAGGCGAATGGTGAGCCTGTCCGGCTGCGAAATGATCAATGACAATAACAATAAGCCGCACGGAAAACCAACCAAAATGATGCTAAAATCGTCCAAACTCGATGAAATGAACGGTAATTCGATGTATAATTATGAATTTGTAACAAAAATTGTAGAGAAATTAAAATAATTTGTGAAAAAATGAACAAAATTTCTGTAAAAAAAATTAACAATAGTAGTAACTACCACTTAATGCCTCAAAAATTGGTCAAAAATGATTGATTTGATAAAGAAATTGACGGCCAATCGGTAAAAAAAAATTGACGGTGAAAGTTAGACAGAACTAACTTTCACATTTGTAAAAAAAAATTTAGAAAATTTTGGGAAAAGTGGACGGAACCACTTATTTCCCTAAGAAATTGATGAAAATTTTGTTGAAAAAATACGGTAGAAACCGTGGAAATTAACGGGGATAACGATAAGAAAAATAAAGAATAACAAAGAGAAAGTTGCAAAAAAGTTTGCAAAAAAAAATATCAAAAACTTACAATTTCCGGATCCCTCACGGAAAATTTGATGAGAAAAAAATATCCAAAAAAAACGTCACTCGCTTGGCTGATATGAGGAGAGCGGTCTGCCGTCAGCAGCCAGCGAAGGATCCGATAAATAGATGAAACAAAAAAATCCTCCGAGCGAAATCTACTCGCCGTCTTCAGTTAAGCGGAAAGTGCCGCTGAATGAAAAAATATGGAAAAATGTACCTTTTGGTATGATGGTGATGCTCCTTTAGCCCGGTGGGGCAAAACACTAAACACTAATGTCCCTCCGGGGACAGAACAAACAAAACCAAAAATATCAATAAATGGAAGTCCCTCCTGGGACAAACACAAACAATCCAATACTCAATATAATTTTACTGTAGTGATTATCGAAGCCAATCATTATTTCTAACAAAAACAAACAAAAACAAAAAAACAAAATAATTATAAAAAAATTATTCTTTGAGAAAAATGAGGAGACACAATCCATCCAAGATCCAAAATCACTCTGGCGTTGAAACGCCCCTCCGCCACATGGCGCACTCCTTCCCCTGCCCATAAGGCATGGGCACTTTCTTTCCAACAAAGGTCACAGAACCTTGTACTTTATGAGGTACAAGATTCTGTACCCTAGGAGACAGGATTCTGTACATTTTCACCCGACTGAACAATGAACCTTTAAATATTCTTAAAATTAAAATATTTGCAAAATGTATCAATTAATTCATTTTCATCGATAAAATATAAATGAAAATTTTGTTTATAATATTTCTATTTGATTTATAGTTTTGTAATTACCAACCCTTTGTTTTTTAGTTGACAAATAATGATTCAAAAATAAAGTGATGTTATATAGAAATTAAAATACTTTTTTAAATTTATCAAATTATTTTTTACGATGTAATCATCTTAGTTCATACAAATTTTATTAAACTTTACCTCCAAGTGCGTAAACCTACTGATGGTATGAGCAGTTTGCTGATTTAATTCAATTACCAAGCCAATGAGTCGAGATTCAACCAAGAGAAGATGATCTGATGAGCGTGATTTCGTTGTAATAAATGATTGAAATGAAACAAGTAATCGAATGNTTCTATTTGATTTATAGTTTTGTAATTACCAACACTTTGTTTTTTAGTTGACAAATAATGATTAAAAAAAAAGTCATGTTATATAGAAATTAAAATACTTTTTTAAATTAATCAAATTATTTTTTACGATGTAATCATCTTAGTTCATACAAATTTTATTAAACTTTACCTCCAAGTGCGTAAACCTACTGATGGTATGAGCAGTTTGCTGATTTAATTCAATTACCAAGCCAATGAGTCGAGATTCAACCAAGAGAAGATGATCTGATGAGCGTGATTTCGTTGTAATAAATGATTGAAATGAAACAAGTAATCGAATGTTTGATTGGGTTGTCGGTTGTTAGAGTACGCGCGCAAATCTCTGGAGAGACAAAAATGAAAGAGAGTAGGAACACCACATTTTTTTGGCATATGTTTTAACCCTTGTGCTTTCGCCATATGGTACTTAATTCTGTTGGACCCTGTATTCATACTAAATACAGTAAAATGAAAGAGTAGACTCCTTACCTGGCAATGAATGACCAGCAAGGAGGAGATTGCCTTTCCTAATGGAAAGTTCAGGTGNAAAAATTTGAAATTTCCAAAATCTAAAACAAGATCCACCTGCAACCTATCCTCCTTATATATTTACTAATACTTTCTGGTCAAAATTAATAATAATTGGTTCGACATGAATGCTGGAGTCGAAAGGAGTCGATTAATACCACACATGACCTAAGTGATTTTTTTTCAAAAAAAATTTTTTTCAAAATGATACAAAAATTCAAAAAATTGGAATTTTGAAAATCTAAAAAAAAAGCCCATCTGGGGAAATGCGATTGAGAATGCTCATGCAAAATTTCATCTTAATCGGTCCATAAATACCGAAGTAAAATCTTGGCAAATGGACCCCATATTTCCAACTTTGGACCTACGTCCCCCAGCCCCCCTGCACCCCCTTCAAAAAATTTTCATCAAGATAATTTTTCNCCAGCCCCCCTGCACCCCCTTCAAAAAATTTTCATCAAGATAATTTTTCTTTTATTCCCTGAACAAATTGCAACAACAATACAAACCGGAAACTGGATTTTCAAAATTCACATTGCAAAACATTTTTTCATTTACCTATTTGAATGACAACTACTCAGATAAGTTAGACTATCTTTGTTTATTAAATTAAAAGCTATAAATAGGTAATTTTTTTTTAAATTTTTGACCATATTTTGATTTGAATTAGATCGCTGAAGACGTATGTGGTCCTCTACCATCTCTTCGTATGCTCAACGAGACCTGCAACGCCGATATGAACAAATTCTGCGACACATCATCTAACCTCTTGTGCGATACAGGACGCTGTGAATGTTCTCCTAACAACGTCGAACATAATAATCTTAGATGCGGCCCTACTGCGAAGTTTGGACAAGCCTGTGACCATCCCATATGTGAGAAAGCCCCTGATTACAATTTGGCCTGCAACAACCACATCTGTACTTGTTCGGAGTCAAAGTTTGTTCAAGTTGACAACGAGAGATGTGGTTCCCCACGGAAGTTTGGAGACAACTGCCTCCCTTCATTGCCTAATATTTGTCCAAGTGGACCCCAGTGGAACTTGACATGTTTGCAAAGTAGCAATACCTGTGGGTGTGCACCTCCCAATATCCAGGTTAGAATTGCAAACATTCAAATTCAACAGTGGCTATGAGGGATGATATTTTGTTAGTTATACCTTCTGTATTGTCAAATGTCGAGGTTTGGTGAGTCAAGTCAGAATTATTAATGTTATGTATAAATCCATAATTTCATTACTAACTTGTGGGAATTTGAGCATAAAACTCATTCCTCTCTATTGTTATTCATACTAAATACAGTAAAATGAGAGAGTAGACTCCTTACCTGGCAATGAATGACCAGCAAGGAGGAGATTGCCTTTCCTAATGGAAAGTTCAGGTGNAAGAGTAGACTCCTTACCTGGCAATGAATGACCAGCAAGGAGGAGATTGCCTTTCCTAATGGAAAGTTCAGGTGAGTTTTTGAGTTGTGCTGAGAATAATGAGGACAGCATTCCATAAATACGCTCTGTTACACAAACGGTAGTGCGTTGGGTACAGAAAACCGAAGACGTGGGATCATACCCTAACAGAGACGAAAATTTTGAGACAATCCCTGCTCCAATCTCAAAGTGGCGAGTTAGCCCCGCCACAAACTTCCAACAACGAAGCTGTAGAAGATGGAAATTTTATGGGATTCATGTGCGTCGGTTGGTTTTACTATCTGCATACTGTATCCTACGTTTACTGGCAAGANGGAAATTTTATGGGATTCATGTGCGTCGGTTGGTTTTACTATCTGCATACTGTATCCTACGTTTACTGGCAAGAAGAGACATTATGTCTTAAGGCACTTTGAATTTATTATACTCGCTATGAAAATTTATAAAAATTAATAGAATTTTAAAACTCTCCTATAAATTGTAATCAGACCAGATTGAGTTTTTATTCTGCAAGATAATAAAATTTATGAAATTTAAATTGTTTTCCTTGCAAAAGCAGGAATTTTTACAAAGATTTCAATTCAGAAGTTTTGCCAATCTTTATAAAGAATATTTATAACTCGCATAAATTTCATAAGTTGATCACGTGACCAGTCAGAGTGACGTCAACTGGACCTATAATCAAGTCAAACTCTATAAACTTTATAAAGTTTGAAAATAGCGCAAACTATCACTTTTTATAAATTTCATAAACTCTATAAACTTTGACCGTTGTCACGTGACAGTCAAAGTGACGTAGCTTTTGCTCTATGAAATACCCTTAGATACTTTGAAATTGAGTATAAACTCCAAATGCCTATTAGCATCGGATCAATCTTATAAAGATGACCCCTGAAACCCTGTTTATTGAGGACTATTTCCATTACTCGTTCTTTGATTGGTAGATTTTTCTATCGAAAAACCTTTGCTAAAGTAGTTAACGCTTTTTGCTGGCAGAAACTTATCTACGACTTTTCTTAATAATGATTTGTTAAAATAAATAAGAAGTGGCGTAGTTATTTTAAGTTTTAATCTTTATTTTGAATTGACTTATTAGGTCACTTCTGACGCTTGTGGGCCTCTTCGGAAATTTGGAGATAGCTGCCTCCCTACGATACCTAATGCTTGTGAAAGTGGACCCCAGTATAACTTGACATGCTTGCAAAGTAACAAAACTTGTGCCTGTTCGGATGATAATGTGGAACATCCTGGAAAAAAATGTGGTCCAACTGCGAAGCTTGGAGAAACCTGTGACCTCCCAATCTGTGAACCAACTTATTCTTTACAATGTCAAGGAAAAGTTTGTCAATGCAAGCCTGGGAATTTACCCTATCAGCACCAGTTGAGGTGTGGGCCTCCTGGTTTGTTCAACGATGTTTGTTCCCCAGGTACAGGAATACTTCCCCAGGCACAATCTCAAGTATCAATACTTGTGACACAATATCAAGTATCACTACTTGATACTTGCACAGTAAACAGTAATCTAACTTGTGACATCAGTAATTTAACTTGTGCATGCATCGGAAATACGATACCAAAACCAGACAGAAAATGTGCCCTTCCACCACCTGCGAATTTTGGAAAACCTTGCAATATAATCAAAGAAGTATTGTGTAAGGACAAGGTTAGATTGAACTGCAGTAGCTCTTCGGTAGATGGGGTGTGTCAGTGCAACAATCGATGGATGGAGTTTGATAGTACGACTTTTGGCTGCAAACCTCGACCGCTAAGCCCCTACAAGGGATCATGTGAACTTACAGTGGGTGAGTATTGAGTGAGAATCTCCACCGCCGTCGTGTAGGCTTTTTGAGTCCACTCTAATGGTTATAAAACTTTCTGAAAACTTACAACTTCTGAAATGTTTAAGACAAACGGAAAATTTTGATGTGAACCTAACATATTATTTTTACCTCAGATTGCATGCCAAACCTTAACTTAAAATGCAGTGGACACACTGTTAGCTTGAGTCTCAATAGCTCTTCTGTAGACGTGGTGTGTCAGTGCAACAATCGATGGATGGAGGTTGATATTGGGACTGGAGGCTGTAAACCTCGACCGCTGAGCNTGGTGTGTCAGTGCAACAATCGATGGATGGAGGTTGATATTGGGACTGGAGGCTGTAAACCTCGACCGCTGAGCCCCTACAAAGGACCATGTGAACTTAGTGTTCCACTCATAACTCACTGTTAGATGTGGCGGCAGCAGATTTTTTTTTGAGTCCATGGGAATACAAATATAACTTTCTCCAAACTTATAACTTATGAAGTGTTTAACATCAGAACAGACTTTCAAAGTAAACCTAACAAATTATTTCCTTCTCAGATTGCTTGCCAAATCTTAACTTGGAATGCAGAGGAGACTCATGCTGTTGCATTCAGCGGTGGATGGAGTTTGATGCTAGTACCAAGGGATGCAAGGATAGACCCACCAGTATCCTCAAAGGTCCCTGTGAGCTAGACATAGGTAACACATTATTTCCGAACTAATTTTGTTATATCCATTAGGTCTTCTAAGGAAGAAATAATATAATTTTTATTTTTGTTCTTCCGTACTTTACACGTTTTCTCACATTGATGGATGGATGGTATTTCTGCAGATTGCACGCCTGGTTTGCCCCTGATTTGCCGGAATAGATTCTGTGATTGCCAACAAAATTATGAGCCTGATCCAGCTGATAGAAGGAGTTGTCGCCAAACACCTAGTATCTACTTCCAACATTGCAACATCTCACAAGGTACTTAATAACAATTACTGAAGGTTTCATGAGATGTCAAACCTCAGCTAGGGAGGGTTGTGTAGTAATCAAAATATAAACTAAAATAATGGGCCAATTCCCGCAATTGTATAGAACGCTTCATTAGTACTGTAGGAGATTAATACAACTATGAAACGTGACTCATTTTGGAGGTCTCTGATTGGTTGAAAAAACTATGAGGCTCCCACTAGTTCTAATCTACTCAGAGGCATGTATAAATGTCATAGTCATAGTCCCTCAATTCAATCCTCTCCACTCAAACTCAAGAGAAACAAATTCTGTTTGAGAGGAGTTGTGGGGATGGGAACACATTTTCTCAACTGTGTAGTGACTTTATGAACACAGGCTAGTTGTCCCCTTGATAATCTTCCTTACACATTTCGGTGAGGAATAGACAGCTGTTAATTCTAGCACAACTTTTCTATCATTTTCGTTCCCGTAAATTTTCTAAAATCTCAAAGTACTATGAGTCTTAATACTATCAGGCGCTCTGTACAATTACGGGAATTGGCCCAATATAAGTACTAATAATACTAATAATATTAGTATTCTATCTCTTCGTGGTTTAATTTCCATCCATGGTCTTTATTTTGCCTGTTTCCAATCAGAGCTAGTAGATAAGTTACACAAACTTTAAAAAAATTTTTGTTGATGCCACAAATTTTTAGAATTAATTAAGGTAAAAAATTGGGCTAGTTTACGAATTTGGCAAGAAATGTTGAATTATTCGTAGTATATTACCAATAATCATTATTATTCTCAACAGCTTGTGTGATGAATCACAATATGATTTGCGATCCTGTGCATAATGTTTGTGACTGTCAAAGTGGGTTTGAGTTGGACAACGGAAGGACACCGTGCAAACCAGCCCCACCCTTCGACGGAAAAACTCATGGGAGGCCATGTGACGACACCCAGAAGGGGAAGCGTGAGTATCTATGTCAGAAATTACTAAACATTTAATAATTTGGCAATTGACAAAAGTTTCGACAGCAAATGGTCGAACCATTCGTGTATCATTTGTCTGCGCATGAGTTCCAATCATTAAGACAAAAGTTTTAATCAGCCACTATAGTTTAATAAATCCTAAGAATTCTTAAGATTTGACTGCTTGTAATTAATTTCTAATAGAGTCCTTAGTCAATCTCAGTACATTTTGGACCGTTTTAACTTAAAAAATATTAATACAGACTGTGATGATTTAACACCAAGTTTATCTAACGAGATTTTCAATACCATGAAGAAATTTTTTATTTTTCAGACTGTTTCGCTGAGCACAACCTGGAGTGTTTACAAGGAATCTGTGTGTGTAAGGATGGGTACAAGCCCGATACAAGTACGTTAAGAATCAAGAACATCGGAGTCATCGTCTGTATCATCGGGGATGGAAACCTAGGTCATGGGTCTAGCTGCAGCGCACTACCAAAGGATGTTACGCAAAGTGAGGAAAACAGTGAGGTTTACACTATCCGTACATTTTAGAAACTTGAATTATCCTTTTATACCAGAATGTGATACGACAAAACAACTTGCATGTGAAAAGAATAACTTGGTGTGTGTTTGCAAACCTGGATATATTCCCGAGCATAATAAAAGCGGACTCTGCGAACCGGGAGTTTCTAAATATAATGAGACATGTGATCCACCCGAAATAATTATCAGACTCCCACCAGTTGATCNGTTTCTAAATATAATGAGACATGTGATCCACCCGAAATAATTATCAGACTCCCACCAGTTGATCCCGAAACGGGTGTGGTCCCACCAGGCCCTCGCTCACCACCACCACCAAAGATAGGTGAATCCAATGTCTCAAGATACAATCCTTAGTTTGTAATATTAAAATAATTTATTTATCTTAATTTGTAATAACTTACACCAATAATCATAGGAATAATTTAATTGTTTATAATTTCAGCTTGCAATCCGGATCTTTTCTTGGAGTGCCTCAACAGTGTCTGTGTCTGCCAAGACGAGGGAGTGTCTGGGAGGTATCGTATAGACAAGAAGAGTGGAAAGTGCCTCATCACCCCAGGCTACGCTTGTCACAACGACGCCGAATGTGAGAGTGGGCAGTGCGTTGAACTCGGGAAATCTGAGAAAAACTCAGGTGGCTTCTATGGCCCGCATTCACATGCGCACAGTTCTACAGTTTGCTCTCTGCTTCCAGGAACAGTTAAAATTGTTGCAGGAGGAGTCAAGGTCATTCGTTTGTTTCGAGATTTTATCTTCACTCCCATTTTCATCATTTGTTACCAACAATTAGGATAAGTAAGATCAAATTAAACCCAATCTAAATTTTGACTACACAGATTCAAATAAAAACACAGCTGACTCGAATCCGTGACCATATTCTGTATTGAGAAAATAAAATTTGCCCGCTTTTCGGATGAATCCAAGTCAACTATACAGTAACATTTTAAACAATACATATAAATAGAATAATAGGAAACTGAACTTGAACTCCTCATACACTGTGCCCTCAAAACATTGGCAAATTTGAGTAGATAAGAATAGTTTCTAGCGTATTTTTCTGTTTCAAGGTCAAAACTTCAACTTAATTAACATGAAGTTGAAAATTTAGAATAATAAACTGTGAGTTATAGTTCTCTTTTGCCAATCTTTTCTGGGCCTACTGTACATAAGATGTTGAGGGAGGTCATTTTATATTGTCCATTTTTACTTTAAATGCAAATGGTGACCGGCAAGGTGGTGTAAACTCGCCTTGATGACCATGGGAGTAGTACGCTAGAAGTAGCAGCCCGCTGCTTGATTTAGCTTCCATTAGATCTAGCAGCGTGCTGCTAGATCTAGAGTCTTGGTGCTGCTCGATCTAGCAGCACTAAACTTATTTTCAAAAGCTCGAACATAGATCTTCTTGACGAGCTTAGCTACTATTTTTAATCGATAGTAAATCAAATTTAGCAACTTTTGACCGCACCGAAAAAAATTTCATCGTGGCAGGGCCACGATAGTTATTCAATAAAATGTGTGTATAAATTACACGGTTGAACATTTCCGGTTATTTTTCTTTTGAATTAAATAGCTTACCCTATAATCTTTCGACTTAAATAAAGCTTGGTCGAGAATAATTGATACCCGATTTTAGAAAAATAATTGAAAAATAAAGCTGCTATATCTAGGGACTGCTGCTAGATCAGTGGAATTTGATATATTTGCAAACTAACAAAACTTGTGGCTGTTCGGATGACAATGTGGAACATCCTGGGAAAAAATATGGTCCAACTGCGAAGCTAGGGAAACCTGTGACCTACCAATCTGTGAACCAACTTATTCTTTACAATGTCAAGAGAAANCCAACTGCGAAGCTAGGGAAACCTGTGACCTACCAATCTGTGAACCAACTTATTCTTTACAATGTCAAGAGAAAGCTTGTCAGTGTAAGCCTGGGAATGTACCCTATCAGCGCCAGTTGAGGTGTGGGCCTCCTGGGTTGTTCAACGACGCATGTTCTCCAGATCTTCCTTGCACGGTAAACAGTAATCTAACTTGTGACATCAGTAATGNATTTCTTGCAGTGCCTCAACAGTGTCTGTGTCTGCCAAGACGAGGGAGTGTCTGGGAGGTACCGTCTAGACAAGAAGAGTGGAAAGTGCCTCGTCGTCTCCGGCTATGCCTGTCACAACGACACCGAATGTGCGAGTGGAAAGTGCGTTGAACTCGGCTCATCTGAGAAAAACTCAGGCGGCTTCTATGGGCCGCATTCACATACTCATAGTTCTACAGTTTGCTCTCCGCTTCCAGGAACAGTTAAAATTGTTACAGGAGGGGTCAAGGTCATTGGGATATTTCGAGATTTCATTTTCTGGACCATTTTCATCATATATTACCAACAATCAGGCTAAATAATATCGAATTCAACCCTATCTAAATTTTGATTTTGATGATTCAAGTATTGAACATGGCTGACTTGAATCCGTAACTATATAATTTAGAATTGAGAAAATAAATTTGACCATTTTTCTGATGTATCCATGACAAACATGAGTTAAATTTTAAACAATACACATCAATAGAATAAAGTAGCAAAAGTGAACTTGAACTCCTTATTATGCTGATGCACACAAAATTCTTAAGGTAATATTATATTTTTGTCACTTCGGTTTAAAAGATGGTGACCGGCGTTGCAAGACAATCCCCATCATAAAAATTCCTTCCTTGGACAATTCCCTCCATGGACAATTCATTCCATAGAGAATTTCCTCCATGGACAGTTCATCCCATGGACAATTTATTCGAAATCGAACATTAAATATACTTAGAAAAATATAAAATAACTTACATCAATGTTTTTAATACGTGTAATATGAAGTAGGTAAATTACTGTTGGCTTCGACACAAGCAACTAGAATTTTTTTTTTCGGGCGCGCCAGCTTTGTTAGCAAGCCGCCACCGTTACAACCTGCAGTAATAGTAATTGTGGTAAACTATCCATGGTGGGAATTGTCCAAGGGATTAATTGTCCATGGGATGAATTCTCCATAAGAGGATTTTTCAATGGGGGGAATTGTCGTAGATTCGTGACCAGAGTGTATATATGAAGTTTAGTTGATGCTGCGCGTCATCGGGTGATCAAGATTACTAACTATTAAAAATTCGTATGATCCTCTTCGCGAATCATTAGTCCCTACCTTCCTGTATCTTAAGTCATTGGTCTTTAGAAAACTACGTATCTAGCACGGAATATTTTATAACTTTATTTAGTAACCACTCATCTATGCACTAAAAATAATAAAATCTCACCTGGTAATGATGAGGTGGGACGTACATGACACAAATAATTAACTCCCTCAATAGTCAGTTACCTGTGACATTACCAAACATAAAGTTTTTTATTGTCAGAAGATGGCACTACGTAAGGAAGACACTGTTACTTATTCTTATTCTAAAATCTTGAATCAAATATCAAGAAAGAATAAACAGTTTACATTAATTCTTAGTAATGAAAAAGCAAACCTTTACAAACCTCAGAATTAAAGCGCAAACATAATATGAAAAAAAATCTACAGATAGACAGGCGGACAAGGTAATTGCATGAATTCTTCAACTTCATTGTCCGGGGGGGAATTGATAAAAAAAGAAGCAACAGATACAGGAAAATTGAAGTTATTTTACATAGTCGGTTACCATAGTAATATAAAACGCATCTTGTGAACGAGAAATTTGGATATCTAAAACAACAGTTACACGACGGAATATTATGAGTATGAAGAATGTTTTGATTGGTGCTCTATAATAATAATTACGTTAGAGTGGATACCATGAAGAAAGAAATTGTGGTACTTCTCGTGTTGGTCCAAGTGTATAGGAACTATTCCCAAGTAGGTTGCACACAAACGACTTCAAGTTCATGCCAATTTACAAACAGTCTGTTTGCAGAAAGGTAATTTAACTAATCTAACTTACAAATATAATAGATTCCATAAGTAAAAATTTATGCCCGCCAGCAATTAATTAGAGTTTAATATAGCAAGAGTTTATTAGTCATAGGATTTAAGCATGATATCCTATTCTATCTCAGCCAAAGGCCCGAGGTATGTTTGGGTTCATTACAGGTGGAAGTTTATTACATCCAAATTGATTGTTCACTTTATCTGAACATAGTTTTTATACTCAAAGTACCTTTGTATAGATTTTAATCAATTTTTATTGTTGCTTACGAAATTCAAACTCTTAAGAATGAGTTGAATCGATTAAGTTTTTTCAAGTCTCAAAGTGAGTGTGTTAAGGTTGACCCATAGTGACCATAGATTACTGATTTAATTACCAATGACAACCATATACAGAGAGAGTTTTTAAGGGTGTGACGAAGATACCGCAAACTTCACATTTTCACCCACCTAATACACACACCCACTCCTCAATTTTCTTAAATGTCACTAGGGGTCTACCAATAGAGTGCGTGGATTTGCGTGAGATTGTGTAAGGTTCCTCTTTTACACAATCTCACTCAAGTGAGATGGGCTTAGTGACTCTAACCAATGAGAGAGGATACAATTTCCTAAAATCTCTCTTGGATTTTACACAAACACACAATTTCACGTAAAAGTGGAACCTTACACAATCTCACGCAAATCCACGCACGCTATTGNAACCTTACACAATCTCACGCAAATCCACGCACGCTATTGGTCGACCCCTACTGATTTAAAATTTTCTCTTTAGGTAGGTGAAAGAGTGAAGTGTGGGGTATCCCCGTAACATCCTTAAAAACTATCTGTATATATAAATTTGTCAATTTGTTTTTACTCTTGGAAATTGAAATTAAAACAAAATACAATTTAAATATAAAGACTACATAACTCTTAAGCAGTGTTGCTGTTTTTTTTGTTTTTTATTTAAAAAACATGAAAAACGTTTTTATTGTTTAAAACTGTTTTTTGTTTTTAACCGTTTTTTTTTGTTTTGTTTTTAACCATGAAAATCCTAGTTCAGAATTAAATACAACACACACGACCTAGATTAACGTAAGAAACAACTGAACTTGGTATTTAATTGTTAAGGAAGTGTTCTACATGTAAAAAAAATGGATTGTAACATCAGCGATAAAAGAACCTGCTAGACGGGTAGCCGTCAGGACATCGATTAATGCGTAGTGCAATATTAATAAAAAAAAATTGCAAATAGGGATTTTATCGTCCATTTGTCGTGTGTGCTGCAGCTAAGGTTCAGTTTGTTTAAAACACTGTTTTTTTTTTAAAAAACAAGTTGTTTTAAACATGTTTTAAACACTGTTTTAAACAAATGTTTTTTTTTTCTTCGCCACACTGCTCTTAAGTAGAAATTCTAAAAATCAAATTCAGTTAAGGGATGACAGAATTCAAGATCTCAAAAATATTCATGTGATTACCATAGTAACAGATAAAGAAAAATGTTTATTTTTTTAAATAGCAAAATTGATATTTAAAAAAAATAATATCAATCTACTCAGCTTTTTATAATAATGGAATATAAAAAATGATAACATTTCACATTAATTAGGAGACTTAACATTATATCTGGTACATGTTCATTGGATCAATACTTTTGTGAAATGTTGAGTTGTTAAGTGGAGAATGGTAGGAATTGTTTNAAAAAACAAGTTGTTTTAAACATGTTTTAAACACTGTTTTAAACAAATGTTTTTTTTCTTCGCCACACTGCTCTTAAGTAGAAATTCTAAAAATCAAATTCATTTACGGGATGACAGAATTCAAGATCTCAAAAATATTCATGTGATTACCATAGTAACAGATAAAGAAAAATGTTTATTTTTTTTAATAGCAAAATCGATATTTAAAAAAAATAATATCAATCTACTCAGCTTTTTATAATAATGGAATATAAAAAATGATAACATTTCACATTAATTAGGAGACTTAACATTATACCTGGTACATGTTCATTGGATCAATACTTTTGTGAAATGTTGAGTTGTTAAGTGGAGAATGGTAGGAATTGTTTGGTTCAATAATAGTTATTTATTCTAAGTTCTGCTTTTAATTGACAGTTGTGACTCCAATTATGGCGCTTGTAAACGAAACGTTGGTCTTGCATGTGTAAATGGCTATTGTGCATGTGAGCAGAACAAACTTCCTTCAGGTGATGGTGGCTGTACTGAACCTAAGGAATTTGGCGAACAATGTTCAAGATCAGAATGCAGCCCTACACTCTTCCTCGTTTGTGTCGGAGGTTTTTGTGCCTGCACACCAGACAATGTTCGAATTTCAACAACCGGTTGTGGACAAATGCCTCCAAAAGTGGTCTTTGGACAACCTTGTGAACCCATGTACTCCCAACTATGTCAGGAACAACCTCCATGGAATCTCCACTGCAGCAGTACACTCAACACTTGTGTCTGCAACCCTCCCAATATCAGGGTTAGAATTACATAAATTCAAATTTCGTCAGTGATTTTGAGTCCTGATATTTTATTAGATATTATGCCTTCTGTATCGTCAAATGGGTAATTTCCTTGAGTCAAGTTAGAATTATTAATAAATAAAAATCCATAATTTCATTACTAATTTCCAACAGCAAAGCTATTAGAATGGAAGCTTTTTTGGGATTTACGTGCATCGGTTGGTTTAACTATCTGCAACACTTTATGTCCTAAGTTTATTGCTAATTAAGAGACATGATGTCTAATTAACAACATCGGAGCAATTTTATAGAATAGACTCAGGAACCCTTCGTATTGAGATTAGAGGTGAGCGCCTGCAAGGTTTTCTAATGCCCGCCTGGCCTGTGCCTGTGAGAAAGTATGCCCGCCTGTGCCTGTGCCTGCAAGACTTCATATGTGTCATGCCCGCCTGGCCTGTGCCTGTGAGAAAGTACGCCCGCCTGTGCCTGAGCCTGTATGACTTCATATGTGTCATAGCCGCCTTGCCTGTGCCTTTGAGAAAGTACGCCCGGCCGTGCCTCTGCCTGTATGACTTCATATGTGTCATGCCCCCTACAGTATTTCCACTACAATTTTCCACTACAGTATCAGTATTCCCACTACAACTGTAGTGCAGTGGTGAGATAAAATGAAAATTATGGAAAAGATTTGGTTCTGAAAAATGCATCGGACCACACATTGTGTAAACTTTATACAGGCGACAACAGGCGCCTGTAAAAAAAAAAGGATATAGCTGCTTGGCCTGTGCCCATGGCATAATTCGCCCGCCTGGCCCATGCCTGTTACTTTCTCTAATATTGACTGCCNCCTGCTTGGCCTGTGCCCATGGCATAATTCGCCCGCCTGGCCCATGCCTGTTACTTTCTCTAATATTGACTGCCCGCCTGGCCCACGCCTGCCTGCACAGGCACAGGTAAGGTATTTTCAGGCTGCCTGTACAGGCACTCACCACTAATTGAGATCAATTTCCAATATCCATTAGTCTCGTTGGTAGGTTTTTGTATCGAAAAACCTTTCAGAACAAAGTCCATTCCGGTTAATGGTTTTTGATTATAAAGTAGACATCTTTGATGTTAAAANGAAAAACCTTTCAGAACAAAGTCCATTCCGGTTAATGGTTTTTGATTATAAAGTAGACATCTTTGATGTTAAAATAATGATGATTTGTTAAAATAAATAAAAAATAGATGGAGTATTGTTTTAAGTTTTTATGCATCTTTTGATTTGACTTAGGTCAGTTCTGACGCATGTGGTCCCCTGCCACCNGAAAAACCTTTCAGAACAAAGTCCATTCCGGTTAATGGTTTTTGATTATAAAGTAGACATCTTTGATGTTAAAAGAATGATGATTTGTTAAAATAAATAAAAAATAGATGGTGTATTGTTTTAAGTTTTTATGCATCTTTTGATTTGACTTAGGTCAGTTCTGACGCATGTGGTCCCCTGCCACCTCTAAAGCAGCTCTACGACAGCTGCAACTCAGAATACAACACATTCTGCAACAGAACATCTAACCTCTTGTGCGAAGGGGACCGCTGTAAATGTACTCTCAACAACGTTGAACATAATGATCTGGCATGCGGTCCTACTGCTAAGTTTGGGCAACCCTGTGACCATCCTATATGTGAGAACGCCTCTAATTACAATTTGACCTGCAACAACCACATCTGTACCTGTTCCGAGTCGGAGTTTGTTCAAGTCGATAACGAGAGATGTGGGCCTCGAGGGAAATTAGGAGACAGATGCCTCCCTACACTGATTAATACTTGCGGAATTGGACCCCAATGGAACTTGACTTGTTTGCAAAGTGACGAAACCTGTGCCTGTTCGGACGACAATGTGGAACATCCTGGGAAAAAATGTGGTCCAACTGCAAAGCTTCGGGAAACCTGTGACCTCCCAATCTGTGAACCGACTTATTCTATACAATGTCAAGGGAAGACTTGTCAGTGTAAGGCTGGGAATGTACCCTATCAGCACCAGTTGAGGTGTGGGCCTCCAGGATTGTTGAACGACGTATGTTCTCCAGATCCTCCTTGCACGGTAAACAGTAATCTAACTTGTGACATCAGTAATGGTACCTGCTCATGCGTTGGAAATACGATACCAAAAGTAGACAGAACTTGTGCCCTTCCACCACCTGCAAATTTTGGAAAACCTTGCAATCTAATGAAAGAAGTAGTGTGTAAAGACGAGGTTAGCTTGAACTGCAGTAGTTCTTCTCAAGATGGGGTGTGTCAGTGTAACAATCGATGGATGGACGAAGATAATAGGACTGGTGGCTGCAAACCTCGACCGCTGAGTTCCTACAACGGACATTGTGAACTAAGTGTGGGTGAGTATTGAGTGACAAATTGTCACTGACAATTTACCCCACCGTCTTGATCCAAATTATTTGAGTCCGCGTGAATGCAAACAGAACTTTATTCAAATGTATAACTTCCGAGTTCCGAGGTTTTTAAGATCAGCATAGAATTTTAAAATGAACCTAACAAATTATTTTCATCTTAGATTGCTTGCCAAATGTTAACTTAAAATGTAAACGGGACAATTGCAGTTGTGCTCAGGAGTGGATGGAGTTGGATGTGAGTACCATGGGATGTAAGGACAGACCCGCCAGTATCTTCAGAGGTCCCTGTGAGCTTACCATAGGTAAGACAGTATTTTCGTACGATTTTTTCAACATCCGTTGGCTGCTTCATGGGAAATTATATTAACATTCTTAATTTTTGTTTTTTCGTACTTTGCACGTTTTCTTACATTAATGGATGTATTATATTTCTGCAGATTGCACGCCCGGTTTCTCCCTAATTTGCCGGCAAAGATTTTGTGATTGCGCGGAAAAGTCTGAACCTGATCCAGCTGACATAAGGAAATGTCGCCGACTACCGAGTATCTACCTCGAACAATGCAACGCCTCAGAAGGTATCTACCAATATCAATTAGTACTTACGGTTTCATGAAAGAACAAGGCCCAGCTACGACAAGTTTGTATCACAGTATAAACTTCCGGTAGAACACCAAATTAATTACCCTTTCCCTTTTTGTTGAATTTTCGTCGCTTGCTCCTGATTTTGGGTTGGATTTAGGCATTGGTTGCTGATGCTTTTTGTTAAACAATTTAAAAAAAAATGATGCTTTTTTTTAAGGCAAGTTTAAAAAAAAATATTTCTCGGAATTTTTAAACCTAACATAGGAACCTAAACAGAAATAAAGCCATAGAGCATCATCAGCAAACGCTGCCTAAATCCTAACCTTATTTTATTACTAAACTCTCTCTACGGCAGATGAGTTCCAATCAGACCTGACAAGGCAACGAGAAATCTTATCGAAATTTGTTATTTATCCCACAGATTTTTAGAATAAATTGATTAAAAGATAAAATAATTCTGGTAGCTTAAGAATTTGGCAAGAAACATTGAAAATTTGGAGTTTATTTTCAATTATTATTCTCAACAGAGTGTCTGATGAATCACAATTTGGTATGCGATCCTGTGAATAAAATTTGTGACTGTGGAAATGGGTTTGAGTTGGACCATGGGATGACACCGTGCAAACCATCCCCACCCTTCGACGGACAAACGTATGGGAGGACATGTGACGACACCCAGATGCGCAAGCGTAAGTACCTTAGGTATTTCAGAAACTAATAAAGTTCTANTGGGAGGACATGTGACGACACCCAGATGCGCAAGCGTAAGTACCTTAGGTATTTCAGAAACTAATAAAGTTCTAGTAAGTTAGGAATTAACGCTATGAGAAATTATCCTCCGTTGATTCTAAAGTTTGTTGCACAAAACATTGAACTTCATTGTTTGGATAAAGTTTCTTGTTTAAAATGAAACTTTTTTTTTTTTTTTACAAAACGTGACAAGTCTAAATACAAATACAAAGGGAAAACAATAATTGAAAAATTGTATAAGATTCTCGAGCAACTCGAGTAAAAGGTTGAATGAAAGTAGAGAAAGTTGTTGGAAAATTATATCGAATTTTACGTTTCATTGAGTTTTTACAACAGACATTGTGTTTCTGAATAACATTTTGCTTGACTTGCTAAGACATTTTAGTGAAATTTTGTGTAAAAATAAATTCAATTATGTACTCAATTTCATGTCTAGAACCTGATGTGTCAATGGAAAGCATTGTCCGAGATGTCAAAAAATATTAACTCAAAATTCTACTAAAAGAAACGTCGTTTCCACCCTATCAGAAAAGTATTCAGTCGTCCTTAGTTATGGTTTAGAAATTTTCCAAAAAATTTGCGAAATAAATCTAAAAAGATAAAGATAAAATGTAACCCAAAACAGCTTTCTCCAATGAAAATGTGAAATTGTGAAAATGACAATTCGTCAAGATAGAAGGGAGAAAAAAGTGTAAATTGTTAAAATTTGTTACAAACTACTTAACACTGAATTATCATCGCTCTATAGTGGGTTGAGATGTTACGACGTTACAGCAAAAATCCTGTATTATGCTTCAGGTTCTAGGCATGAAATTGAGTACTTAATTGAATTAATTTTTCTACAAAATTTCACTAAATATCTTAAATAAGTGAAACAAAATTTTATTCATAAAAATTTACCTTCTGTCTGTGAACAACCTAACAAAAACTCAATTAAACGTGAAGTAAAATATAGAGAATTATTTGGCAATTGGTAATCGAGATCTTCATAAAGAGTGTGGGCTCTCTTATGGGCTCTATGACGATTCGTCACACGAATATTCATCACAGAAATTTTGTAACATCGAATGTTCTTCACACGGAAAGATCGTCACATGGATTTTTTGTCACAGGAATAGTTCGTTACACGCAAATCTCGTGAAACAAAATGCTAGAAAAATTTAAAGTGAATAAATCCCCTCATATAGCTCAGATAAATCATAATCATAATTTTATTGAGAAAAAGTAACCTAATTTCTTAATAATTTAATAGCTGTTTTATCCAAAGCCTGAAACATCCAAATGAAGCTTGTCTATCAAAATTCTAAAAATTCGATTTAAAATTCGATTAAAACAAAATGAGAAGATAATTAACAAGTTATATACACGGATCCACTGGACAGCTAATTCCGAATTCTTATGTAAGAATGATTAGTAGCATCATGATTGCAGTAATTATGCTACCTAATATACTGTTTGCATTTCACCAAGTTTTTTTTAATATTTGAAGCGTCGATTTCATTAAATTTCTGTGACGAACTTTCATTGTGACGAATATTCCGTGTGACAAACTTTCCGTGTGACGAATTTTCCGTGCGACGAATATTCCTTGTGACGAAATTTCCGTGTGATGGACTTTCTGTGACGAACTTTCATGTGACGAAAGGTCTCGGAACGCTCCTTATGAGGATCTCGATCACCAATTCCCAAATAATCCTCTGTATAATTTTGTATCAACTTTTTGTTTCTTTTTTTTTTTTACTTTTATTGTGTTTCTCGGGAACCTTATGGAATTTTTTAATAATAATTATCGTTTTTGCATAGTATTTGTAGTTAGACTTGTCACGTTTTGTGAAAAAGATTTAATTTTAAACAAACTTAATTCAAAAAATGTCGCTCTATATGTTTTGTGCAACACACTGTATCAGCCGAATGTATTAGCCCTTTACATTAATGTTAGGTTATTAGGGTGGAATTGAATTGAATTGAATGTAATTTATTTAGGTGTCACAAGAATCATTTTAGATACAAAAATGTTAATATACTTAGACACCCCCATACGGGACTAAATCTAAAGAGTTAAAAATTAGTATTAGTTTTAGTTTTGTTTATAGTCATACATGACTTTAGAGTTGAAACTTTAGAGTAGAGGGTTAGGTTGTTTTGTTAGAATGCAATTGGCAGATTACATAGAGCTGATGAATTTAACTGATATAATTAGCGGACGGTGTTTTACTTCGACCATAACTGACAAAGACCCTACGGCAATTGGTCATTTACACATCAACAGCCGTAATTTTTAAGACCTATCGTAACCAAACGACGACAATTAAATAAACTATCACAACTTTTCAAATTTTATATGGATTTTTAACTTTGAAGATCATAATATATAAGTTAAGGTCAAAAACAATAGAACCGTGGGTACATTAATTGTCTGCGCATGCGTTCAAGTCAACAAAACAAATGTTTCAATCAGAAACGACAGTCAAATTCTCTGGATTTGACTGCTTGTAAATAATTACTAACAAATCCTGAGTCAATCTCAGTTCGTTATGGTACATTTTAAATTATAAAAAACTAAAACTTAACATTAAAAATTAAAATCTACACCAACCTCTCTCTACGAAATTTTCGATACCATAAAGAAGTTTTTATTTTCCCAGGCTGTTACGCTGAGCACAATCTTGAGTGTGCAGAAGCGATCTGTGTGTGTAAGGAAGGGTACAAGGTGGATACAAGTACGTTGAGGAACAAGGACATCGGAGTCATCGTCTGTATCATCGGGGATGGTAACCAAGGACATGGGGCTAACTGCAGCACACGACCGAAGGATGTTAGGCAAAGTGAGGAAACAGTGAGATCTGCACAATCCGTAGATTTTATAGAGTTGAATGATTCTTTTATGTCAGAATGTGATACAACGAAACAACTTAAATGTGAAAATGAAAACTTGGTGTGTGTTTGCAAAACTGGATATATTCTCAAAGATGATGATAATGGAACCTGTGAACCGGGACTGTCTAAACATAATGAGACATGTGATCCAGACGAAGTAGCTTTCAGAATCCTACCAATTGACTCCGAAACGGGAATAGTCCCACCAGGCCCTCATTCATCAACATCAGTAAAGTTAGGTGAATCTAATTTTTCAAGATACAACCCTAGTTTGTAATATTAATAGAAATTAATGTTAATTTTAAAAGTTTTACACCAATAATTTTAGGAATAATTTAATTATTGTTAATAATTTCAGCTTGCAATCCAAAACTTTTCCTACAGTGCCTCAACAATATCTGCGTCTGTCAAGATGAGGGAGTCTCTGGGAGATATCGTCTAGACAAGAAAAGTGGAAAGTGTCTCGTCGCCCCAGGCTATGCCTGTCACAACGACACTGAATGTGCAAGTGGGGAGTGCATTGAACTCGGAAAATCTGAGAGTATTTCAGCAGGGTTGTATGGCCCACATTCACATACGCATACTGCCTCAGTTTGCGCTAGGTTTCCAAGAAAAGTGAGAAAGGTTGTAGGCAGAGGGGTCAAGGTCATTGGCTTTTTTGGATATTTCATCTTCTGGACAATTTTCATCACCTATTACCAACAATTAGGATAAATAAGATCAAATTAAACGCAATCTAAATTTTGATTTTGTGGATTCAAGTATTGAATAATGGCTGATTTGAATCTGCGACTTATATTCTGCATTGAGAAAATAAATTTGTCCACTTTTCTGATGAATCCAAACAACTATACAGTAATATTTTAAACAATACATTTCAATAGAATAATAGGGAAATAAAACTTGAACTCGTTATACATTGTGCCCACATAACATTGGCAAATTTGAGTAGATAAGGATAGTGCTTAGTGTCTTTTTTTGCTTCAAGGTGAAAATCTAAATTTGGTTACAAAAGTTCACAGTTTAGAATAATAAATTGAGTTAAATCTTTTTTGGGCCCACTGTACTCACAAGATGTTGAAGGAGGTGATTTTATATTGTCCCTTTTTACTATAAATGGTGACCAGCAAGGTGTTGTAAACTCCGCTCCGCGTAATTAGGGTGATGATGACCAAGGTTATCATGAGAAAAAAATACAAACAAAAATAGATGCTCTTCCCGTTCCACGTGAAAGAACTTATACTTTAAGAAATTAATTTCTTTCACTAGATCTTTCGAGGTTATTGGCAACGCTAAAAGTTGAATTTGTAAGAAAAATATGTCTAGAAATTTGGTGGCAATGAAATTTCAAAAGTTTTATATATTTTGATTTCCTCATATCTTTCTAGTTTAATACAAGTAATAATTTATTTGAAAATTTAGTAATTAGTTATACATTCACAATTCTGAAGGATATGCGAAAATTAAACACTTAAAATTAAAAAGAAACACCTGATTTAACAATATTTGAATCAATTTCTAGATCATGAGCCAAACTTAAAAAAAGTAACTCATGATTTACTGAGTCAAATGCTCTTTTAAAATCAACAAAAACAACCGGAACTTTACCTTTTGGATTGTCTATATTTGAAAAAATAAAAGTAGTTAAAGATTTTAGGGCAGTATCACAGGATCTGCCTCTCCGAAAACCATGTTGATTTGTAATCAATAGATTATTTGATTCAAGGAAAATAGAAAGTTTCAACTTGATAATCCTTTCAAACACTTTGCTTATGAAAGGAGTAGTGGTAATAGGACGGTAACTCGAAATATTACTGATTTTACCCTTTTTTATATAAAGGAATAACTAATCCAGTTTTCCAAACCGTGGGGAAAGTATTTTTTTCGAAAATTAATCCGGAAAGCTTTTTTAGTGGAACTAATAAATGAGGTGCCATTTTCTTAATGAAAATAGGAGGAATCTCATTAAAACAAAATGCTGTTTTAGGCTTAGTCAATGAGATAGCATCATAAATCATTTTATCAGAAATATTTTTACTTATATTATGAATTATGAGTCATGACT
The DNA here is from genome assembly GCA_002738285.1 of Holacanthella duospinosa. Classification (NCBI taxonomy): domain Eukaryota; kingdom Metazoa; phylum Arthropoda; class Collembola; order Poduromorpha; family Neanuridae; genus Holacanthella; species Holacanthella duospinosa. Next base: position 43,695 of record NIPM01000245.1, on the reverse strand, counting down.
CTGACTTAGATTCTACTCTCAAAAATCAAGTAGTCATAGTCATGACTTCGAGTCGACTCTCATCGTTTAGAGTCAGGATTAGAGCTTTGGGTACGCAAAGAATTTTTCTAACTTCTTAGACATTAGAATATCCCATTTCAAATTTTTTCTAAGTTTAAAAAAAATTTTTTCCGTTAACATCCAACAAAAGATCCTCTACGAAAGTTGCTGCAAACGGTTACAGGAGTAACTTTTTTCTATGACATTTCTCTTTATAGCCACCGATTATGGTCACGCTCTACGACAGCTGCAACTCAGAATTTAACATGTTCTGCAACACTTCATCTAACCTCTTGTGCGAAGGGGGCAGCTGTAAATGTACTCCTAACAATGTCGAACATAATGGTCTGGGATGCGGTCCCACTGCTAAGTTTGGACAACCCTGTGACCATCCCATATGTGAGAATGCCTCAAATTACAATTTGACCTGCAACAACCACATCTGTATTTGCTCCGAGTTGGGGTTTGTTCAAGTCGACAACGAGAGGTGTGGGCCTCGAGGGAAATTACGAGACACATGCCTCCCTACAGTGCTTAATACTTGCGAAAGTGGACACGACTGGAACTTGTTATGTTTGCAAAGTAACAAAACTTGTGCCTGTTCGGATGATAATGTGGAACATCATGGGAAAAAATGTGGTCCAACTGCGAAGCTGGGGCAAACATGTGACCTCCCGATCTGTGAACAGACCTATACTTTACAATGTCAAGGGAGTGTGTGTCGATGCAACCCTGGGAATGTACCCTATCAGCACCAGTTGAGGTGTGGGCCTCCTGGTTTGTTCAACGATGTTTGTTCCCCAGATCATCCTGGCACAGTAAACAGTAATCTTACTTGTGACAGCAGTAATGGAACTTGCGCATGCATCGGAAATACTATACCAAAAGCAGACAGGAAATGTGCCCTTCCACCACCTGTGAATTTTGGAAAACCTTGCAATATAATCAAAGAAGTATTGTGTAAGGACAAGGTTAGATTGAACTGCAGTAGCTCTTCGGTAGATGGGGTGTGTCAGTGCAACAATCGATGGATGGAGTTTGATAGTACGACTTTTGGCTGCAAACCTCGACCGCTAAGCCCCTACAAGGGATCATGTGAACTTACAGTGGGTAAGTATTGAGTGAGACTCTCCACCGCCGTCGTGTAGGCTTTTTGAGTCCACTCTAATGGTTATAAAACTTTCTGTAAACTTACAACTTCGGAACTGTTTAAGACAAACGGAAAATTTCGATGTGAACCTAACAAATTATTTTTACCTCAGATTGCATGCCAAACCTTAACTTAAAATGCAGTGGACACAATGGTAGCTTGAGTCTCAGTAGCTCTTCTGTAGACGTGGTGTGTCAGTGCAACAATCGATGGATGGAGGTTGATATTACGACTGGAGGCTGTAAACCTCGACCGCTGAGCCCCTATAAAGGACCATGTGAACTTAGTGTTGGTGAGTATTGAGTGACAATCTACACCGCCGTCGTCTAAATTTTTTGAGTTCATGGGAATACAAATATAACTTTCTCCAAACGTATAACTTATGAAGTATTTAACATCAGAACAGATTTTCAAAGTAAACCTAACAAATTATTTCTTTCGCAGATTGCTTGAAAAATCTTAACTTGGAATGCAGAGGGGACTCATGCAGTTGCATTCGGCGGTGGATGGAGTTTGATGTTAGTACCAAGGGATGCAAGGAAAGACCCACCAGTATCCTCAAAGGTCCCTGTGAGCTAGACATAGGTAACACATTATTTCCGAACTAATTTTGTTATATCTATTAGGTGTTCTAAGGAAGAAATAATATAATTTTTATTTTTGTTCTTCCGTACTTTACACGNCTATTAGGTGTTCTAAGGAAGAAATAATATAATTTTTATTTTTGTTCTTCCGTACTTTACACGTTTTCTCACATTGATGGACGGATGGTATTTCTGCAGATTGCACGCCTTTTTTGCCCCTGATTTGCCGGAATAGATTCTGTGATTGCCAACAAAATTATGAGCCTGATCCAGCTGATAGAAGGAGTTGTCGCCGAACACCTAGTATCTACTTCCAACATTGCAACATCTCACAAGGTACTTAATAACAATTACTGAAGCAGACTTGGCTTAACCCCATGGTACCCGTGTCAGCACCCCGCCTAGACCTGGAGGTCAAAATGACCCCCCCTCCCCCCAAGAGTTTGGTCAAAATCGACAGCAACAAATCGACAGCACCTGAGAATGTAAGGGCACGGGTTGGGCAATCAATATTTATTTGATCTCATCACTAGGTCAACCATTGATTGATGGNTGAGAATGTAAGGGCACGGGTTGGGCAATCAATATTTATTTGATCTCATCACTAGGTCAACCATTGATTGATGGATCCATAGTGATAAGACAATTGACGAGGATTTGGATTAACCTCAAAACTTAATAAAATCTTGAAAGTAACTCACCGAAGGTTCGTTTTCATAAATTTCTGATTATGGATTTAATTTGTTCTGGACACTGAAAATTGGTGTATTCATGAAACTCCTTGTATTAAGAACTCAACACTGCATTTGGTGTATCACTGTCCTTGGTAAGAATAAGTTTACATAAGAGTACAAGCGTTTTAAAAATTAGTGCTGAATTGCGTGCATTTCAATTCAGATTACAAAGTTTATTCTTACCCAAGGACAGTGATGGTCCATCACATCCATATAACCTGCAGTGGTGAGTTCTGAATAAAAAATTACATTAATAACCTAATCTTCAATATCCAAAATAAATTAAATTCACTATGAGAAGCTTATAAAAATGAACCTTCGGTGAGTTATTTTTCAAGATGAATAATTCAAAACTCCAATTAGCAACTCCTGGCCAATTGACTTATCAGTACGGATCAATCAATTAAATTTTGGCATAGTGATTAAATCAAATAAATATTAATTGCCCAATCTACTCAAAAAAAAATTAGAAAATTTTTTTTGAAAAACTAATGTGGGGGTGGGTAGCGTCAGAGGTAGAGTTAATTAATATTAACAAGAATTAAGAAAAGGTTAGTAAGGTAATTAAGAACTTTACTTTAAATAATAATTTAAATAACAAAAAACAGAACTTTTTATTAATTCTCTCTTTCCCAGAGAGATGCTTCCTCTTCAAGATCTCAAAGGGCAATGACCTCTTTCTTTATTGTTCTCTTCCTTCTTTCCCAATTCGGACAAATTGTAACCCGTAAACAAATTCGTCTCCATGGCATTCCCACNTTGTTCTCTTCCTTCTTTCCCAATTCGGACAAATTGTAACCCGTAAACAAATTCGTCTCCATGGCATTCCCACACTAAAAAAAAATTTGAAAAAAAAAAATAAAAAAAATTTAAATTTATCTAATTTGACAAAAATTATTCTAAATCGGTGCCGAACATCCTGATACTGATTTCTATAGGAATAACAAAAAAAAATTTGAAATTTTTTGGAAAAAAAAATCTGTAAAAAAAAATTGTGAAAAAAATTTAGAAATTTTTTTTTTGAAATCAAAAATATTCAAAATAGGTGTATAACATCCATTTGTATGCAAATAACGAAAAAAAAAATAGGGGCCACTCAGAGGAAAATTGTTGAATATAAAAGTTTTTCAGATTTTCATTCTGAGTAACTTTTATAGATCTTATTTGGGTAAAAGTTTATCCGAAATCAAAATTCTTTACTTAAAATAAAATTTTTACTTTAAAAAAATTTTGGACTTAAATTAAAAAAAAATTTCAGAATCGCTTTAGAATGTCCTGAAACTCATTTCTATTCGAAAAAAAGGGTTAAGATGAAAAGGTTTATCCATAAGTGCAATGTAAATTGACTTGATCTTTGACCTGACTTTTGACCCGAATGGGTCACCACAGAGAAAATTTTTTATATGGAAAAGTTATTCAAATTTGATATTATATATACTTTTATAGGTGAAATTTTTTGGATTATAGATGAGGGCATTCAATCACGTAATCACGAATCATGGGATCACGGTGCATATTTCTACTCACGAAAGTTACGGGATTGGATCATGAAAATCCCGTGACTTTTGTGATTAATTTTTGGTAGCTAAATCTGTCGATTCCGCAACATATTTCTTTATTACAAGAAACAAATTCCGTAATAAAAATGTATATAAACTTGTACCGTTTTGCAGTCAATATTATATGTATATTATTATTTGTATATTATTGAATATGCAATGAATTTGTATACAGAAAGCTCCTTTTCTGGAATATGAATCATTACAAGTTCATTTTTGCTCAAAAGCGTCATAAATACTATCCCCCCCCCCCAAGAGCGGCGGTCCGCTACCCCGACCATCCATAGGTCATTAAGCCATCTCTGACTGAAGGTGTCATGAGATGTCAAACCTCAGCTAGGGAGGGTTGTGTAGTAATCAAAATATAAACTAAAATAATATAAGTAATCTATCTCTTCGTGGTTTAATTTCCATCCATGGTCTTTATTTTGCCTGTTTCCAATCAGAGCTAGTAGATAAGTTGCACAAACTTTAAAAAAATTTTTTGTTGATGCAACAGATTTTTAGAATTAATTAAGGTAAAAAATTGGGCTAGTTTATGAATTTGGCAAGAAATGTTGAATTATTCGTAGTATTATTACCAATAATCATTATTATTCTCAACAGCTTGTGTGATGAATCACAATTTGGTTTGCGATTCTGTGCATAATGTTTGTGACTGTCAAAGTGGGTTTGAGTTGGACAACGGAAGGATACCGTGCAAACCAGCCCCACCCTTCAACGGAAAAACTCATGGGAGGCCATGTGACGACACCCAGAAGGGGAAGCGTGAGTATCTATGTCAGAAATTATATTTGTAAATTATTAAACCGTTAACTGTTTTCAAAGTACAGCAAATGGTCGAACCATTCGTGTGTCATTTGTCTGCGCATGAGTTCCAATCATTAAGACAAAAGTTTTAATCAGCCACTATAGTTTAATAAATCCTAAGAATTCTTAAGATTTGACTGCTTGTAATTAATTTCTAATAGAGTCCTTAGTCAATCTCAGTACATTTTGGACCGTTTTAACTTAAAAAATATTAATACAGACTGTGATGATTTAACACCAAGTTTATCTNCTCAGTACATTTTGGACCGTTTTAACTTAAAAAATATTAATACAGACTGTGATGATTTAACACCAAGTTTATCTAACGAGATTTTCAATACCATGAAGAAATTTTTAATTTTTCAGACTGTTTCGCTGAGCACAANACCAAGTTTATCTAACGAGATTTTCAATACCATGAAGAAATTTTTAATTTTTCAGACTGTTTCGCTGAGCACAATCTGGAGTGTTTACAAGGAATCTGTGTGTGTAAGAATGGGTACAAGCCCGATACAAGTACTTTAAGAATCAAGAACATTGGAGTCATCATCTGTATCATCGGGGATGGAAATCTAGTTCGTGGGGCTAGCTGCAGCGCACTACCGAAGGATGTTACGCAAAGTGAGCAAACAGTGAGATATGAATTCTTACATTTTAGAAAGTTGAATGATTCTTTTATACCAGAATGTGATACGACGAAACAACTTGCATGTGAAAAGGATAACTTGGTATGTGTCTGCAAAACTGGATANCCAGAATGTGATACGACGAAACAACTTGCATGTGAAAAGGATAACTTGGTATGTGTCTGCAAAACTGGATATATCCCCGAGAATAATGTTAGCATAGCCTGTGAACCGGGANAGGATAACTTGGTATGTGTCTGCAAAACTGGATATATCCCCGAGAATAATGTTAGCATAGCCTGTGAACCGGGACTTTCTAAATATAATGAGACATGTGATCCACCCGAAATAATTATCAGACTCCCACCAGTTGACCCCGAAACGGGAGTGGTCCCACCAGGCCCTCGCTCACCACCACCAACAAAGATAGGTGAATCCAATGTCTCAAGAAACAATCCTTAGTTTGTAATATTAAAATAATTTATTAATCTTAATTTGTAATAACTTACACCAATAATTTTAGGAATAATTTAGTTGTTTATGATTTTAGCTTGCAGTCCGGATCTTTTCTTGGAGTGCCTCAACAGTGTCTGTGTCTGCCAAGACGAGGGAGTTTCTGGGAGGTACCGTGTAGACAAGAAGAGTGGAAAATGTCTCATCACCCCAGGCTACGCCTGTCAGAACGACGCCGAATGTGCGAGTGGGAAGTGCGTTGAACTCGGGAAATCTGAGAAAAACTCAGGTGGCTTCTATGGCCCGCATTCACATACGCATAGTTCTACAGTTTGCTCTTCACTTCCAGGAACATTTAAAATTGTTACAGGAGGGGTCAATGTCATTGGCTTGTTTCGAGATTTCATCTTCACCCCCATTTTCATCATTTTTTACCAACAATTAGGATAAATAAGATGAAATTAAACCCAATCTAAATTTTGACTATGCAGATTCAAATACATACTGAACATAGCTGAATCGAATCTGTGACCATATTCGGTATTGAGAAAATAAAATTTGCCCAATTTTCGGATGAATCCATGTCAATTATACAGTAACATTTTAAACAATACATATCAATAGAATAATAGGAAACTGAACTTGAACTCCTTATACACTGTGCCCACAAAACATTGGCAAATTTGAGTAAATAAGGATGGTTTCTAGCGTATTTTTCTGTTTCAAGGCCAAAAGCTCAACTTGGTTAACATGAAGTTGAAAATTTAGAATAATAAATTGAGTTATTAAGTTCTCTTTTGGCAATCTTTTCTGGGCCCAATGTACTCACAAGATGTTGAAGGAGGTCATTTTATATTGTCCCTTTTTACTTTAAATGCAAATGGTGACCGGCAAGGTGGTGTAAACTCGTCTTGATGACAATGGTGTATTCATGGAATTTTGTTGACGCTTCGCGTAATAAGGTTGCTTAAACAATGGAGAATGAAACATGTGAAAGCTTGTCGAGAAAAACAGTACCTAACAGAATTGAGTAAAAATAAATAAAAAATAAAATAAAATAAAGCCTACAGACAGACAACTGGATAATGCATTTGAATGAACTCTTTAACTTCACTGTCCAAAGGGAAAAATTCATAAAAAGCAATGCTAATTGAAAACTGGACTATTTCACATAATATTTTAAGTTAATGGTCATACCAGTTGGTTGCCATAGTCATGTGAGACTCTTCTTTCTAACGAAATATTGATTATTTAAAACAACGGTTATAGGACGGAATATTAGGAGCTTGAAGAATATTTTTTTGATTGGTTCTCTATAATAATAATTACGTTAGAGTGGATATAATGAAGAAAGAAATTGTGGTACTTCTCGTGTTGGTCCAAGTGTATAGGAACTATTCCCAAATAGGTTGCAAACCAGGTTTTTTAACAGGATGCCACTATACGAATAGTCTGCTGGGACAAAGGTAATCAAATCTTAGAAATACAGTGGATTCAGTAGGTAAGAATATTTAGCCCACAAACAATTAGGATTTAATATAGCAAGAGTTTATTTCAGACATAAGATAGGAATTAGGATGCAAATCCCATATCTCAGACATCCTGATACAGTAAAGTTCGGCTATAGTGACTCCGGCTATAGCAAACAACACTGTCCGGTCCCTGCCAAGCAAATGGGNATACAGTAAAGTTCGGCTATAGTGACTCCGGCTATAGCAAACAACACTGTCCGGTCCCTGCCAAGCAAATGGGAAATTATGTGTTAAGTAGTTCGGCTATAATGAAATCGGCTATGCTGACCTTCCGGCCTTAGTCAACCAAACCTACCGGTCCCGAGACTCATTTTGTCCGGTTATAGTGAAATAAGTCTGAATTCCGTAATGAGACCATTTGCTACTACTGTTCCTTATACTTTTATGCCTGCCCATCTATACACCGGACTTGCATGTTGACCTATGATTGAGTTTTAGTTTATTAAGTAAATTACTAATTAACAATGTCAAAATCAGGCCAAAAGCGCACTGCATTGTCCTTAAACGATAAATTCGATATCATTGCTGCACTTGTCTTCCAACACACCTCGCCAAACGTTATGTGAGAAATATAAGATTGAAAACTCTACAATTTCTCTTATTTTGAAATCAAAATCTAAAATTGAAGAAGACTTCAAAAGATTTTGTGGTGTAAGTTAATGATAAAAGTGTTGAAATATAATTAGGTTACATTTAAGTAATTAGCTAAAATTCAAATATCAAATTCTTAGAATATAAAACGCCAACGCCGATGTAACTATCCAAAGTTGGATTCTGCGCTCATCAAATGGCCTCAAGCAAATCCCCATTACCCAGTGCTTCTCTAAATCGGCTTAGCTGAATTTATAGTGAAATATTTGGATATAATGAACAATTATTAAATTGAAGTGTCCGTTCATTACACGGATATAATGAACTCCGGCTATACTTAACAATTTTGCCGGTACCTACAGGTTCACTATAACCGAACTTTACTGTAATCAAGGACGCCGTTTCTATGGATTTGCATAATCGCAGCGAAGCAACACTAATTGGTGATACTTAGGATCTTCACGATTTTTGAAAAATGGAGTGGATTAACGCAATGTTAATTTGCATAATAACGCATAATCTCAACGTAAACGCATAATTTAATTTGCGTCGCACTTTACAGCTTTTAGTACATTTTGTACCATCGTAAGAGCACATTGTTGTTCGAATACCAATATTTTGACGATTTTTATTTATCGACCACATTTAACCAATTTTATTTCAAAACTTTTGCTAAATCTAGAAATCTCTTTGTGTGTTTCTTTGTAGGGAAAATTTTTGAAATACATGGCTCTAATTCAACTTGTTTTCGATAAAGGAACGTCCGTGGTGCTCATGTTATACGCACACAAATTTTTTTTCAAGGTATTGATGTGTATCAGAAGGTCAATATAATAAGCTTTTAAATCACCTTGAATAATATCGCATAATTTTTTTGTAAATACCGCATAATATTTTTGAATTTTACGCATAAAATGGGCGTCCTTGCTAATAATCAATATCTGAGGGATTTTTAGGTTCATTAAAGGCCAAAGTTTATTACATCAAAAATTATTCTCCACTGTTACTTGAACATTTGCAGAGGAATGTTTTTTCAAACACACGCTAACTTCATTCCCTCCAACTTTTGTATTTCGCGCTATTTATTTCCTGTCTCAAATTTTTTTTTGGTGAAAGCGACTTTCTACGGCCCGGATTAAAGTGGTTCATGCTGTATTATTTACACACAATGCCTTAGTCAGTCCAAAGTTTTTCTAAATTTTTCATGTTACAAAATTCAAAGGCTTGGACCGATTAAGTCTTTTCAAACCCGAAGTGAGTGTGTGGAGGTTGACCATAGTTACAAGAAATTACTGATTTGATTATCAATAATCCCAACCATAAATTCTCCACTTTTTTCATACCGTGTTAAAAAAATTGAAATTTAAACAAAATAGAACTTAATACAAAGTCATTTTTATTCAGAAATTCTGAAAATCACATTCATTTACCGGATGATAGGATCCTTGAATAATCTCAAAATATAAAGTGATTACGATAGCACTTACAGAAAAAATGTTTTTTTTNGGATGATAGGATCCTTGAATAATCTCAAAATATAAAGTGATTACGATAGCACTTACAGAAAAAATGTTTTTTTTTAGCAAACTCGATTTTTATGAAAAATAATAATATCAACTACTCATGTTTTGATAAGTAGTGATTTANTTTTTTTTTAGCAAACTCGATTTTTATGAAAAATAATAATATCAACTACTCATGTTTTGATAAGTAGTGATTTAAAAAAATCATAACCGTTTCTAGATTAATGATGATGAGGTTTAATATTATTTCTGATAATTTTTTTATGATTATATCTTTATTGGAACATTGCTTTGGTTCAGTGTTGCAATGTTTAGCAGATAATGGTAAAGAATTGATGGGTTCAATAACTCTTCTAAAGTTCTGATTCTAATTGACAGATGTGACTACAGCTATGGGCGTTGTAAACCACAAATCGGTCTTGTATGTTCAAATAACAAATGTGAATGTGAGCATGACAAAGTTCCTTCAAGTAATGGAGGTTGTATGATTCTCAAGAAATATGGCGAAGACTGTGCCTTATCACTATGCAGCCCTGCACTCCTCATAGTATGTACCTATGGTGTATGTCGTTGCACATCAGATAATGTTAGAATTTCAACAACCGGTTGTGGACCAATGCCACCAAGAGTCGGCTTTGGACAACCATGTCAACCCATCTACTCACAACTATGTCAGGAAGCTTCTCCATGGAATCTGGAATGTAGCGATACGCTCAAAACTTGTGTCTGCAAATCTCCCAATGTCAAAGTTAGAATTACATACATTTAAATTTTGACAGTGATATTGAGTCCTGATAATTCAAATCCTATGTATTATGATCTATTTCCGTTATCAGTTTAAGTAGGTGGAATATTTTTTAAGTTTTTATCTATACTTTTCATTTGACCTAGGTCACTGCTGAAACCTGTGGTCCTCGACCACCTCTTCGCAAGCTCCACGAGACCTGCAACGTCGAACTGAATTTACTCTGCAACAGCCAATCTAACATTTTTTGTGAAAGGGACCGCTGTAAATGTACTCTCAACAACGTCGAACATAATGGTCTGGCATGCGGTCCTACTGCTAAGTTTGGACAACCCTGTGACCATCCCATATGCGAGAATGCCTCAAATTACAATTTGACCTGCAACAACCACATCTGTACTTGCTCCGAGTTGGGGTTTGTTCAAGTTGACAACGAGAGATGTGGGCCTCGACGGAAATTTCGAGAGAGCTGCCTCCCTACGATACCTAATGCTTGTGAAAGTGGACCCCAGCATAACTTGACATGTTTGCAAACAAGCAAAACCTGTGGCTGTGCACCTCCAAATGTCAAGGTTAGAATTCTACAAATTCAAATTTTTTCAATGAATTTGAGTCCTAATATTTTATTAGATATGTGTTCTATGTTGTCAAATTTTCTTGAGACAAGTCAGTATTAAGTATAAATAACTTAGTTTCATTTTCTAAATTTGAACAGCGAAACTGTTGAAGGCTTGCGATTCATTGGGTTGGTTGGTTCACCTATCTGTCATAACTAGATTCCCTAAGCTTACTAACTTTAACAAGTGATGTGATCTCTAATTATCAACGAGTCAATCAATCTTCCAGAGATGGTTCTGTAACCTCATATATATTGAGGTCAATTCCGTTACTCGTTCTTTGATTTGTTAATGGGTATTCGTATGGAAAAACTTTTGCGGAAGAAAGTCGATTCCGGTTAACGCTTTTTCCTGGAAAGATGTCATCGTACACTTTTCTTAATGATGATTTGTTTAAAGAAAATAGAATTAGATGGAGTATATTGTTTTATGTTTTAATCATATTTTGATTTGACTTTAGGTCAGTTCTGACGCATGTGGTCCCCTGCCACCTCTAAAGAAGCTCTACGAAATCTGCATCGCAGAATTCAACACATTCTGCAACAGATCATCTAACCTCTTGTGCGAAGGGGGCCGCTGTAAATGTACAACCAACAACGTCGAACATAATGGTCTGGGATGCGGTCCTACTGCTAAGTTTGGACAACCCTGTGACCATCCCATATGCGAGAATGCCTCAAATTACAATTTGACCTGCAACAACCACATCTGTACTTGCTCCGAGTTGGGGTTTGTTCAAGTTGACAACGAGAGATGTGGGCCTCGACGGAAATTTCGAGAGAGCTGCCTCCCTACGATACCTAATGCTTGTGAAAGTGGACCCCAGCATAACTTGACATGTTTGCAAACAAGCAAAACCTGTGGCTGTGCACCTCCAAATGTCAAGGTTAGAATTCTACAAATTCAAATTTTTTCAATGAATTTGAGTCCTAATATTTTATTAGATATGTGTTCTATGTTGTCAAATTTTCTTGAGACAAGTCAGTATTAAGTATAAATAACTTAGTTTCATTTTCTAAATTTGAACAGCGAAACTGTTGAAGGCTTGCGATTCATTGGGTTGGTTGGTTCACCTATCTGTCATAACTAGATTCCCTAAGCTTACTAACTTTAACAAGTGATGTGATCTCTAATTATCAACGAGTCAATCAATCTTCCAGAGATGGTTCTGTAACCTCATATATATTGAGGTCAATTCCGTTACTCGTTCTTTGATTTGTTAATGGGTATTCGTATGGAAAAACTTTTGCGGAAGAAAGTCGATTCCGGTTAACGCTTTTTCCTGGAAAGATGTCATCGTACACTTTTCTTAATGATGATTTGTTTAAAGAAAATAGAATTAGATGGAGTATATTGTTTTATGTTTTAATCATATTTTGATTTGACTTTAGGTCAGTTCTGACGCATGTGGTCCCCTGCCACCTCTAAAGAAGCTCTACGAAATCTGCATCGCAGAATTCAACACATTCTGCAACAGATCATCTAACCTCTTGTGCGAAGGGGGCCGCTGTAAATGTACAACCAACAACGTCGAACATAATGGTCTGGGATGCGGTCCTACTGCTAAGTTTGGACAACACTGTGACCATCCCATATGCGAGAATGCCTCAAATTACAATTTGACCTGCAACAACCACATCTGTACTTGCTCCGAGTTGGGGTTTGTTCAAGTTGACAACGAGAGATGTGGGCCTCGACGGAAATTTCGAGAGAGCTGCCTCCCTACGATACCTAATGCTTGTGAAAGTGGACCCCAGCATAACTTGACATGTTTGCAAACAAGCAAAACCTGTGGCTGTGCACCTCCAAATGTCAAGGTTAGAATTCTACAAATTCAAATTTTTTCAATGAATTTGAGTCCTAATATTTTATTAGATATGTGTTCTATGTTGTCAAATTTTCTTGAGACAAGTCAGTATTAAGTATAAATAACTTAGTTTCATTTTCTAAATTTGAACAGCGAAACTGTTGAAGGCTTGCGATTCATTGGGTTGGTTGGTTCACCTATCTGTCATAACTAGATTCCCTAAGCTTACTAACTTTAACAAGTGATGTGATCTCTAATTATCAACGAGTCAATCAATCTTCCAGAGATGGTTCTGTAACCTCATATATATTGAGGTCAATTCCGTTACTCGTTCTTTGATTTGTTAATGGGTATTCGTATGGAAAAACTTTTGCGGAAGAAAGTCGATTCCGGTTAACGCTTTTTCCTGGAAAGATGTCATCGTACACTTTTCTTAATGATGATTTGTTTAAAGAAAATAGAATTAGATGGAGTATATTGTTTTATGTTTTAATCATATTTTGATTTGACTTTAGGTCAGTTCTGACGCATGTGGTCCCCTGCCACCTCTAAAGAAGCTCTACGAAATCTGCATCGCAGAATTCAACACATTCTGCAACAGATCATCTAACCTCTTGTGCGAAGGGGGCCGCTGTAAATGTACAACCAACAACGTCGAACATAATGGTCTGGGATGCGGTCCTACTGCTAAGTTTGGACAACACTGTGACCATCCCATATGCGAGAATGCCTCTAATTACAATTTGACCTGCAACAACCACATCTGTACTTGCTCCGAGTTGGGGTTTGTTCAAGTTGACCACGAGAGATGTGGGCCTCGACGAAAATTTCGAGAGAGCTGCCTCCCTAACCTGCCTAATTCTTGTGAAATTGGATCCCATTATAACTTGACATGTTTGCAAACAAGCAATACCTGTGGCTGTGCACCTCCAAATGTCAAGGTTAACTAGAACCATATTTTTTGACGTATTTTTCAATTACCCATTACTCTGATTGGTAGGCTTTTGTCCAGAAAAATGTTTGCAGAAGGAAGTCCATTCGGGTTAACGCTTTTCGTTTGAAAGAAAATATTTTAACCTTTTCTTAATAATAATGATTTGTTAAAATAAATAAGAAGTAGGTGAAGCATTTTTTAAAGTTTTTATCCGTATTTTGGTTCGACCTAGGTCACTGCTGAAAGCTGTGGTCCTCCACCACCTCCTCGCAAGCTCTACGAAACCTGCAACGCCGAACTGAATACATTCTGCAACCTATCATCTAATCTCTTGTGTGAAGGACACCATTGTAAATGTACTCCGAACAATGTCGAACATAATGGTCTGGCATGCGGCCCTACTGCTAAGTTTGGACAACCCTGTGACTTTCCCATATGTGAGAATGNCGAACATAATGGTCTGGCATGCGGCCCTACTGCTAAGTTTGGACAACCCTGTGACTTTCCCATATGTGAGAATGCCTCTAATTACAATTTGACCTGCAACAACCATATCTGTACTTGTTCCAAATCGGAGTTTGTTCAAGTCGACAACGAGAGATGTGGGCCTCGAGGGAAATTACGAGACAGATGCCTCTCTACAGTGCTTAATACTTGCGAAAGTGGACGCGATTGGAACTTGACATGTTTGCAAAGTAACAAAACCTGTGGCTGTTCGGATGACAATGTGGAACATCCTGGGAAAAAATGTGGTCCAACTGCAAAGCTTCGGGAAACCTGTGACCTCCCAATCTGTGAACCGACTTATTCTATACAATGTCAAGGGAAGACTTGTCAGTGTAAGGCTGGGAATGTACCCTATCAACAGGAGTTGAGATGTGGGCCTCCAGGATTGTTGAACGACGTATGTTCTCCAGATCCTCCTTGCACGGTAAACAGTAATCTAACTTNATGTGGGCCTCCAGGATTGTTGAACGACGTATGTTCTCCAGATCCTCCTTGCACGGTAAACAGTAATCTAACTTGCGACATCAGTAATGGTACCTGCTCATGCGTTGGAAATACGATACCAAAAGTAGACAGAACTTGTGCCCTTCCACCACCTGCAAATTTTGGAAAACCTTGCAATCTAATGAAAGAAGTANCAAAAGTAGACAGAACTTGTGCCCTTCCACCACCTGCAAATTTTGGAAAACCTTGCAATCTAATGAAAGAAGTATTGTGTAAAGACAAGGTTAGCTTGAACTGCAGTAGCTCTTCTGAAGATGGGGTGTGTCAGTGCAACAATCGATGGATGGATGCTGATAATAGGACTGGTGGCTGCAAACCCCGACCGCTGAGTTCCTACAATGGACAATGTGAACTTAGTGTGGGTGAGTCTTGAGTGACAATTCCCCACCGCTTTAATTAATTAACAGTCCAAATTATTTAATTCCGCGCGAGTGTAAACAGAACTTTAGATTCCGAGGTGTTTAAGATCAGCTTAAAATTTTAAAATAAACCTAACAAATTATTTTCACCTTAGATTGCTTGCCAAATGTTAACTTAGAATGTAAACGGGACAATTGCAGTTGCACTCGGCGATGGATGGAGTTGGATGTGAGTACCAAGGGATGTAAGGACAGACCCACCAGTGTTCTCAGAGGTCCCTGTGAGCTTACCATAGGTAACACAAATTATTTTCGTACGATTTTTTCAACACTCGTTGGCTGCTTCATGGAAATATATATTATATTCTTAATTTTTGTTTTTTCTTACTTTACACGTTTTCTTACATTAATGGATGTATCACATTTCTGCAGATTGCACAACCGGTTACTCCCTCATTTGCCGGCAAAGTTTCTGCAGTTGCGCCACAAAGTTTGAACCTGATCCAGTTGATAGAAGGAAATGTCGCCTAGTACCGAGTGCCTACCTCGAACAATGCAACGCCTCAGAAGGTATCTACTAATATCAATTAGTACTTACGGTACGGTTTCATGAAAGATCAAACCTCAGCAACGACAAATTTGTATCACAGTCACAATACAAACTTCCAGTTTCCCTTCCATTTTATACTCTTTTTGTTTAATTTTTGTCGATTGCTCCTCACTTTGCCCTAAACGACCCATGATAGCCAGTATGCAATTAGAACTGACCAATAATGAAAATGCATTACCTTCATTGTTTATTCCACAGATTTTTTAGAATAAATTTCAGATAAAAGATTGTGTAATAGTTTATGAATTTGGGAAGAAACTTTGAAAAATCGTAGTATATTTCCGATTGTTATTCTCAACAGAATGTCTGATGAATCACAATATGGTTTGCGATCCTGTGGAGAAGATTTGTGACTGTGGAAGAGGATTTGAACTGGACAATGGGAAGACACCGTGCAAACGATCTCCACCCTTTGACGGACGAACTTATGGGAGGGCATGTGACAACAACCATACAAGCAAGCGTAAGTATCTACTTCACAAGGTACTAAAGTTGTAAAAAAAATTAGGCATTGACGTTAGGAGTAAAGCACTGACCGTTGAATATTATCAGCAGAATGTCTTAGACCTGCTGTATATATTAATGTTAGATTTTTTGGATAAGGATGAAATTGACTGATTAGATTACAATGAGTTGATGCATTGGGTTGAACACAATCACCGGATGGTATTTTACTTTGACCCAAACGAAGACAATTTAAATAAATTATTACAACTTTTTAATCTGAATGTGGACTTTTAAGTTTGAATAATTATCTGCGCATGCGTTCAAGTCAAAAGTACAAAATTTTCAAGCAGTTATCAAAATATATAATAAATTTTCAAATCTTTAGTCAATCCCAGCACGTTATGGTCGGTTTTAAATTTATGAAAAATTAAAACAGAATTTGAAAATTTAATACCAACGGATCTCTACGATATTTTTGATACTTTGAATTTTTTTTTCAGACTGTTACGCTGATCATAACCTTGAGTGTGTACAATCTATCTGTGTATGTAAGGACGGGTACATGGTGGATACAAGTACGTTGAGAAACAAAGATATCGGAGTCATTGTCTGTACCATCGGAGATGGAACCCAAGGACATGGGGCTAACTGCAGCACACGACCGAATGATGTTAGGCAAAGTGAGCGAACAGTGAGATATGCACTATCCGTAGATTTTACAGAGTTGAATGATTCTTTTATATTGTCAGAATGTGATACAACGAAACAACTCAAATGTGAAAAGGATAACTTGGTGTGTGTTTGCAAAACTGGATATATTGTCAAGGGTGTTGAAAAAGGACCCTGTGAACCGGGACTGTCTAAACATAATGAGACATGTGATCCAGACGAAGTAACTTTCAGAATTCTACCAATTGACCCCGAAACTGGAGTCGTCCCACCAGGTCCTCATTCATCACCACCAGCAAAGTTAGGTGAATCTAATGTCTCAAGATGATACTTACTACCCTAGTTTGTTATATTATAGAAATTGATATTAATTTCTAAAGTTCTACACCAATAATCTTAGGAATAATTTAATTATTGTTATTGATTTCAGCTTGCAATCCAAAACTATTCCTACAGTGCCTCAACAATATCTGCGTTTGTCAAGACGAGGGAGTCTCTGGGAGATATCGTCTAGACAAAAAGAGTGGAAAGTGTCTCGTCGCCCCAGGCTATGCCTGTCACAACGACACTGAATGTGCAAGTGGGGAGTGCATTGAACTCGGAAAATCTGAGAGTATCTCAGCACGAATGTATGGCCCGCATTCACATACCCATAGTACCTCAGTTTGTGCTATGTTTCCAAGAAGAGTGAGAAAGGTTATAGGCAGAGGGGTCAAGGTCATTGGCTCGTTTGGATATTTCATCTTCTGGATCATATTCATCACATATTATCAACAATCAGGATAAAAAAGATCAAATTAAATCCAATCTAAATTTTGGTTTTACAGATTCAAGTATTGAACATGGCTGACTTGAATCTGTGACTATATTCTACATTGAGAAAATAAATTATGATTACTTTTCTGATCAATGCAAGACAACGATATGGTAGGATGTTAAATGGTACACATCAATAGGAAAATCGCCAGGGTCATTTCAGATTGTTTGTCGCTTCGCTCTTATAGGATTGGTGAGGGCCGATGGAGACAGATTGTTTAACGAAACCTGAGCTTAGAGTTAAACAGTGGAGAATGAAATTATATGAAATCTTGTCGTATAAAAACAGTAAAAAAAAAGTTTGTAATAATATATAAAATAAAGGCTACGACAACCAGATAAATCAATTGCAAGAACTCTTCTACTTCGCTGTTCGTTGGAAATAAATTAAATCAAAGCAATGATAATTGAAAAGTGGACTATTTTCATATTTTAATTTAATGGCCATGCCAGTTGGTTGCCATAGTTAAATGAGACTCCTCTTTTCCGAACGAAATGTTGGATATTTATAACAACGGTTACACGACGGAATATTATGAGCTTGAAGAATATTCTTTGATTGGATTCTCTAGAATAATAATTGTTAAAGTGGATATGATGAAGACAGAAATTGTGGTACTTCTTGTGTTGGTCCAAGTGTATAGTAACTATTCTCAAGTAGGTTGCAAAGCAGGTTTATTCACCATATGCAAGGAAACGAATAGTTTATTTGGACAAAGGTTAATTTAACTAATCTACTTACAAGCACAGTGGATACCGTATGTAATAGAGATTAATCTCAGGCACAGGACGGGGCATTTTTTGGTATGAATGTAGCAAACGGGTCTCTAAAACCAGCGATGGGTCACCCAACCGGTTGGGTTGAGATATGAAGCGTTGAAAGAGCTTTTAAGTTCGGTTGGGTTGGGTTGGGGAGACTAAAAAATTCTGAAGTTGGGTTGAATTGGGTTGGGGAGACTTTAAAAACTTTCGAAGTTTGGCGGGGTTGGATTGGGGAGACTTTAAAAACTTTCGAAGTTGAGCTTGTGTTGGGTTAGGGAAACTTTAAAAAACTCCGAAGTTGGGTTGGGTTGGGTTGGGGAGACTTTAAAAAATTTCAAAGTTGGGTTGGGTTGGGATAGGCGCTTGTGTTGCCCATCACTGCCTAACAGAGCATAAAGAGCATTTTGAATATTAATTCCTAGTGTGTAAAGTGACTCCCAAATCTCACTGAGTCAGAGTCATTGACTCCCGAGTCACTGACTCTGACTTACTGTAGTTTAGGCGTTGACTCAGGAGTCATGACTCTGACTCCCCATATTTTCGCGAGTTGACTCTTGAGTCATGACTCTGACTCTGACTCTAAGTCATTAAAAATGTTTAATATCTTCTTTTAAATATTGAGAAAAATTCTATAAACTGTATAAAATTTCTATAAATCTCCCGATCAGAAATAGCCGATCGGGAGATAAAAACGTAAAGTTTGCAGATCAGTATTTATTCGATATGATCAGCTGATAGGTGCGACTGCGTATGACAGCGTATTTCCTACTGCGCATGTCCAACAACAAAATGGCTACTGCGCATGTTAATTGGTCACATACATTAGTTTGATAAGATTAACTGTTTAAAAAAATGACTGATCTGCTAACTTTACGTTTTTATCTCCCGGTCGGCTATTTCTGATCGGCCTACTTTACAATTACTGATCAACTAACTTTATGGTCTATTTTTTCGTCGGCTAACACTGATCTGCTAACTTTACGGTCTTATTTTTTGGTCGGCTAACACCGATCTGCTAACTTTACAGTTTTATCTGCTGATCAGCCTACTTTACGGCAAAATTTTTTGGTCGGCTATTACGGATTTGCTAACTTTACGGTGCGGATCTGCTAACTCTATGGTGCGGGTCTGCTAACTTTATGGTGTTGTTCGGATAGTCGGCCAATTTTATGCTTTTGGTCGGAAGATCGGGTAACTTTACGGTGCTGGGGCGCGTACTTTACGGTCTGATTGGATGATCGGCTAACTTTATAGTGATGATCTGCTAACATTGCGCACCCGTTTCATTTTCATTTTTGCAAATCTATTCGAGTTGCGCAGAAAAGTTGATCAGGACTTAAAAGACAATCGGTAGCTGAGTACTATAGTTGAGCAAAAAGGGGAGCAGAAACGGAATTTCTTGTCCGCTAGGTCGATTCGGCTGCCGAATGGCTAAAACCATTTATGCACAGAACGTGATAAATGTCATAAGAAGGCGATTTCATCTTATAGAAATCTGCCAGAAATGCAAAAATAATTTTACTAATTCTTGTTTGTAAAATTCTTAAGTTTGAAGACTGAGAGTTACAGTAAATTTAAATAATATAAATTAATATAATTTTTCAGTGCTAAACATTTTTCAAGTGAATTGCTGTAAATAAACAAGGGTACTACTGCATAAAATTTAGCCTATCGTTATTATACGCACACAATCATAACTTAAGCTTAGTTACTCATGTGGGGATTAAACCCGAGCAAAAAGTGTGACAAATTTTCAGGCTAGGATGAGAAGAAACGTAGGAAAAAAGTTGAGCTGAAAATGTCATTTTTGCCCACTTTAAGCCAAGCGTAAAATAGAGGGTACTCACGTCAAGGCTAAGCAAAAAAAGTTTCATGTAAAATTTTTAAATAAATCAAAATATTTCAAAGAAAGAGTTCGGATTAATAAATTGTCACTGTTCATTGTTAATTTAAAAAGTTTTTGAAAATTAACAGTTCTGATTCGGAAGAGGATGATGATTTAGTGATTTTTTGATTTTTGAATTTTGAATTTTGAAAGATTAATAATAAAGATTTTAACTAGAAGTTATTCTCGTTTTTGAAACTTGTGAAAAACTATTAAAAAATGTTTCTAATTCCCCAAAATTTGATTTGAGATTATTTTTCTCACTTTTTGCTCGGCAGAAAAAGGGGGTCGTTCTTCCTGAGCAGAAAATGTTCTTTTTCTTCCCTGGAAGAATTTTTTTACGTTTCTGCTCTGATTTTGCCTCGACCTGAGTACCAAAATTTTCTTACAGGCTCTAATTTAAAAAAAGTCGATTCTTCTCACTTTTTTCCCCACCTGAGTTCTATACTTTAGACAAAGAAAATNAGCTCTAATTTAAAAAAAGTCGATTCTTCTCACTTTTTTCCCCACCTGAGTTCTATACTTTAGACAAAGAAAATGTAAACAATAATTGTTCCCGTAAAGTTTCGTCAGTTGCCACATTTTGAATTCCAGGTCTACTATACAATCAGTGGCTATGAAATGTGGCAAGTGATTTTTGCAATTTGCAATGAAAAATTTGGGTTTTTTGTGAATCTTTGAACATTGGATTTTGCAAATCCTATTATCCTATATCCGGGCCATTTTTGGGTTCATTACAGGCGAAAGTTTATTACATTAAATTTATTGTCCACTGTACTTGAACATAAGTAATTACACACTGCCTTACGTTCAATAATAATTGTTTTAAATTCTGCTTTTAATTGACAGTTGTGACGATAATTATGGAGCTTGTAAACGATTTTCTGGTCTTGCATGTGTAAAAGGCAAATGTGAATGTGAGATGAACAAAGTTCCTTCAGCTGGTGGAATTTGTGCTCAAGCCAAAAACTTTGGCGAACAGTGTACTCAATCACAATGCATCGCTACACTCTTCGTCGCTTGTGTCGGAGGTCGATGTGCCTGCGCACCAGGTAATGTTAGAATTTCAAAAAACGCTNCTACACTCTTCGTCGCTTGTGTCGGAGGTCGATGTGCCTGCGCACCAGGTAATGTTAGAATTTCAAAAAACGCTTGTGGACAAATGCCTCCTAGAGTGATCTTTGGACAACCTTGTGAACCGATCTATTCCAAACTATGTCAGGAAGCTTCTCCATGGAATCTCCAATGCAGCGATACGCTCAAAACTTGTGTCTGCAAACCTCCCAATGTCAAGGTTAGAATTGCCTACGTTCAAATTTCGCCAGTGACTTTGATGCCTGGCATTTTATTTGATACGCTTTAAAAGTATAAATACCGAACTTCACTAACTATAAGATACTTTATCTCTAATTAACATCGGATCAATCTTGATGAGAGAATCCTGAAACCCTGTTTATTGAGATCAATTTCCATTTTCCGTTCTCTGATTAATATCTAGGTTTTTGTATCGAAAAAATTTTAATGAACAAAGTACAGAGCGTTCAATAAATACCCCACAAAAGAAAGCAAAATTTTAGTAGCAATAGTGACACAGGCTATTCGCATTAGTGGCAAAAAAATTGTGAAGAAGCATCTTTTTTGACGAGGTTTTTATTCAGCGCTCTATACATTCAGGTTAATGCTATTTACAGGAAGGGAGATAAGTTCGACTATCTTTGTTTATTAAATTATAACTTATAATTTAATAAACAAAGACCACTTATACCTTATAATTTATAAGGTATAAGTAGGTAATATTTTTTAAGTTTTTGACCATATTTTGATTTGACTTAGATCACTTCTGAAGGTTGTGGTCCTCTACCATCTCTTCGCAAGCTCTAAGAGACTTGCAACGCCGAATTTAACACATTCTGCGACACATCATCTAACCTCTTGTGCAAAACGGGACATTGTGTATGTACTCCGAACAACGTCGAACATAATAATCTTGGTTGCGGCCCTACTGCGAAGTTTGGACAAGCCTGTGACCATCCCANTCCGAACAACGTCGAACATAATAATCTTGGTTGCGGCCCTACTGCGAAGTTTGGACAAGCCTGTGACCATCCCACATGTGAGAAAGCCCCTGATTACAATTTGGCCTGCAACAACCGCATCTGTACTTGTTCGGAGTCAAAGTTTGTTCAAGTTGACAACGAGAGATGTGGTCATCCACGGAAGTTTGGANTGTTCGGAGTCAAAGTTTGTTCAAGTTGACAACGAGAGATGTGGTCATCCACGGAAGTTTGGAGACAACTGCCTCCCTTCATTGCCTAATAGTTGTCAAAGTGGACTCCAGTGGAACTTGACATGTTTGCAAAGTAGCAAAACCTGTGGCTGTGCAACTCCCAACATCCAAGTTAGAATTGCAAACATTCAAATTCAGTGACTTTGAGGCGAAGCTCGGCGGTTGACTATAGGCTCTGCTCGAGTTCTTAAGAAAAAATTTTTTGGACTCTGCTCTTCCTCGGCGTCTTTGAAATTGCTTGGGCTCTTTCTAAAAGACAGCCTTGGGCTCTGCTTTGGCTTGGGCTCCTTTGAAAAATTCTCCCTGGGCTCTGCTCTGGCTCTTTGAAATTGCTCGCTTGGGCTCTGCTCGGGCACGGGGTTTTTCTAAANATTCTCCCTGGGCTCTGCTCTGGCTCTTTGAAATTGCTCGCTTGGGCTCTGCTCGGGCACGGGGTTTTTCTAAACGACAGTCTTGAGCTCGGCTAGGGCTCTTTTGAAAAATTTTCCCTGGGCTATGCTCGGGTTCGGGCTCTTTTAAAAGCTTTACTTCGGCTCTGTTCGGGCTCGGGCTCTTTCACAATCTTTCTTCGGCTCTGCTCGGGCTCTGTTGAATTTTTTTTCTTGTACTGTTTTGAATATTTTCATTGTATGAGTCCACCTCACACGTACATCACACACTCCTCAAGGAAACGTCCAACAAGTATGTTCAATGCGCACTAAGTATACAAACTTCCTCTGCGCATAAAAACATCCACTGTCCACGTACAACTCTCATTGCTCATATAAACGTTCACCGCGCATGATCAATACGTACTGCACAATTAAAGCTCCTAGTGCACATACAAACCTTCACTGCGCACGTACAATAGCTATTCACCGCGCATATACAATACTTACTGCGCATACAAAAGTGTTCTGCCCACTGCGCATTTACAATGTGTAAATGTGCACCTACAATACGCACTGTTCAAGCGAATGTCCACTGCGCGTGTGCAATGTGTAATGTTCATGCCAACGTCTACCGTGAGTAGTTGTCATTCAAATAGGTAAATGAAAAAATATTTTGCAATGTGAATTTTGAAAATCTAGTTTCCGTTNGTGAGTAGTTGTCATTCAAATAGGTAAATGAAAAAATATTTTGCAATGTGAATTTTGAAAATCTAGTTTCCGTTTTGTATTGTTGTTGCAATTTGTTGAGGGAATAAAACAAAAATTTTCTTGATGAAAATTTTTTGAAGGGGGTGCAGGGGGGCTGGGGGGCATAGGTCCAAAGTTGGAAAAATGGGGTCCATTTGCCAAGGTTTTACTTCGGTATTTATGGACCGATTAAGATGAAATTTTGCATGAGCATTCTCAATCGCATTCCCCAGATGGACTTTTTTTTTAGATTTTCAAAATTCCAATTTTTTGAATTTTTGTACCATTTTGAAAAAAAAAAAATTTTGAAAAAAAATCACTTAGGTGATGTGTGGTATTAATCGACTCCTTTCGACTCCAGCATTCATGTCGAACCAATTATTATTAATTTTGACCAGAAATTCCGAAATTGGAAATACCCGAATTCGGTTTTTTTTTGCTTATCTATAGTTTATTCTGTTATTTGAAGGCCGATCGGGCTAAGAATTTGTAAATATATAGAGGAAAATGGTCCGCAGGTGGACCTTTTTTTAGATTTAGGAAATTTGAAATTTCTGAATTTTTGAAAAAATAATTTTTTTTTGGAAAATTTGTTCACTTAGGTCATGTGTGGTATCAATCGACTCCTTTCGATTCCAGCATTCATGTCGAACCAATTGTTATTAATTTTGACCAGAAATTCCGAAAATGGAAATACCCGAATTCGGGTTTTTTTGCTTATCTATATTTTATTCGGTTATTTGACGGCCGATCGGGCTAAGAATTTGTAAATATATAAGAGAAGATTGGTCTGCAGGTGGACCTTTTTTTAGATTTTGGAAATTTGAAAATTTTGAATTTTTGTAAAAAAAAAATTTTTTTTATTGAAAATATAATCAATTTAGGTCATGAGTGGTATCAATCTACTCCTTTCGACTCCCGCATTAANATTGAAAATATAATCAATTTAGGTCATGAGTGGTATCAATCTACTCCTTTCGACTCCCGCATTAATGTGGAACCGTTTGCAATTAATTTTGACCTGATATTCCGAATTGGGAAGAAACCGAAATCAACTTTTTTGTGCTCATCTTGTANGTTTGCAATTAATTTTGACCTGATATTCCGAATTGGGAAGAAACCGAAATCAACTTTTTTGTGCTCATCTTGTATTTATTCATTTATTTGTTGACCGATCTAAATAACAATTAGTAAATATATAGAAGAGGATGGGTTGCAGGTGGACCTTTGTTTAAACTCGGTCAAATTAAGTGAATTATATTTAATGGTTTACAGATNTTGCAGGTGGACCTTTGTTTAAACTCGGTCAAATTAAGTGAATTATATTTAATGGTTTACAGATTTTACAAATTATAAATTGCTATTTGATACATTTTTCATTTTTCACCCGAGACATGGCAGGAATTACATCTTATTGTAACAGTTCCGTAGTTACGAACATACGTAAGTAGAGCATTACTAACCATAGGAACAAGTTAACAGAACATAATTCGAAATTTCAAATTAGTGCGACATATATATTTACTTACTATATTTCCTCCTTTATGTATTTACTAATACTTAGCGCGATCGGCCAACAAATATCCGAATAAATGCAAGATGAGCACAAAAAAAATCGATTTCGGTTACTTCCAAATTCNGCGATCGGCCAACAAATATCCGAATAAATGCAAGATGAGCACAAAAAAAATCGATTTCGGTTACTTCCAAATTCAGAATATCAGGTCTAAATTAATTGCAAATGGTTCCACATGAATGCGGGAGTCGAAAGGAGTAGATTGATACTACTCATGACATAAATTGATTAAATTTTCAAAAATTTTTTTTTTTTTTTTTTTTACAAAAATTCAAAATTTTCAAATTTCCAAAATCTAAAAAAAGGTCCGCCTACANTTTTTTTTTTTTTTTTTTTTACAAAAATTCAAAATTTTCAAATTTCCAAAATCTAAAAAAAGGTCCGCCTACAAGTCATCCTCCTCTATATATTTACAAATTCTTAGGTCGATCGGCTTTCAAATCACCGAATAAATGATGGATAACCACAAAAAAAAACCGTATTCGGGTATTTGCAAATTCAAAATATCAGGTCGAAATTAATTACAATTGATTTTATTTTCTTAATGCAAATATAAAAAAAATTAATATTAAAAGAACAGATCACCTAGATAACTTTTCGTTCAATTTCTATCTTAATTTCTTCCAAATGCTTTCCTTTTGGAAAAGTGCCCAAAATGGAAGTGGCCAAAGGAGCAACTTATCGATCTGAATAAGCGACTTAGTCTTTGGATGTAGAACGAGGTTCTCCGGAAGCAATTAATCCGGAATTACAATTGGTTACATATTCATGCTGAAGTAGAAAGGAGTCGATTGATACCACACATGACCAAAGTGAAAAAATTTTCCAAAAAAAATATTTTTTCAAAAATTCAAAAATTTCAAATTTCCAAAATCTAAAAAAAGGTCCACCTGCAGACCTTTCTCCTCTATATATTTACAAATTCTTAGCCCGATCGGCCGTCAAATAACCGAATAAAATATAGATAAGCAAAAAAACTCGAATTCGGGTATTTCCATTTCCGGAATTTCTGGTCAAAATTAATAACAATTGGTTCGACATGAATGCTGGAGTCGAAAAGAGTCGATTGATACCACACATGACCTAAGTGAACTTTTCCAAAAAAAAATTATTTTTTCAAAAATTCAAAAATTTCAAATTTCCTAAATCTAAAAAAAGGTCCACCTGCGGACCTTTCTCCTCTATATATTTACAAATTCTTAGCCCGATCGGCCGTCAAATAACCGAATAAAATATAGATAAGCAAAAAAACTCGAATTCGGGTATTTCCATTTCCGGAATTTCTGGTCAAAATTAATAACAATTGGTTCGACATGAATGCTGGAGTNGGTATTTCCATTTCCGGAATTTCTGGTCAAAATTAATAACAATTGGTTCGACATGAATGCTGGAGTCGAAAAGAGTCGATTGATACCACACATGACCTAAGTGAACTTTTCCAAAAAAAAATTATTTTTTCAAAAATTCAAAAATTTCAAATTTCCTAAATCTAAAAAAAGGTCCACCTGCGGACCATTTTCCTCTATATATTTACAAATTCTTAGCCCGATCGGCCTTCAAATAACCGAATAAACTATAGATAAGCAAAAAAACTCGAATTCGGCTATTTCCAATTTCGGAATTTCTGGTCAAAATTAATAATAATTGGTTCGACATGAATTCTGGAGTCGAAAGGAGTCGATTAATACTACCGATTGAGTTTTAAGTCCCAAGCGTCTTTTCTGCGCAACGCGAAACTTTGAGGACAATAACAAATCTGACCTTGAATTGATAACATGAGTGAGACAAAAATTCTTTAGCTCTGCTGCTTGTTGTTTATTTTCCCGCTCGCAGAGTTGTTCCCTCCAAAATAACCGCTACGGGAAACGTATAATTTTTTAATTTCCATCCTACTCTTTCATTCAGTGTTTGNTTAAGTCCCAAGCGTCTTTTCTGCGCAACGCGAAACTTTGAGGACAATAACAAATCTGACCTTGAATTGATAACATGAGTGAGACAAAAATTCTTTAGCTCTGCTGCTTGTTGTTTATTTTCCCGCTCGCAGAGTTGTTCCCTCCAAAATAACCGCTACGGGAAACGGATAATTTTTTAATTTCCATCCTACTCTTTCATTCAGTGTTTGATTGTGCCAGACTTAAGTTCACTTGATATTATTTTTTGTTTTGTTAATTTATTAAATTTGAATTAAAGTAAGGAGGACTTAAGGTCAACTAGAGAATTACTGTGAGTACAATTAGTTACTTTAGGTTTTCCTTTCTTTAACTCAACTTGAATAAATTAAAAAAGGCAGAAATATGCGCAGAGAGAAATTATATATTCGTCATGGAGTTTCGTATGCGCAGTAGGACTTTATGTATGCGCAGTGGGAATTAACTTATGAGCAATGGAGTTTCGCATGCGCAGTGGGCCTTTATATATGCGCAGTGGAAATTAATGTATGCGCAATGGACTTTCGCATGCGCAGTGGAAATTTACATACGCGCAGTTGACTTTCGCATGCGAATAGTGCCTTTATATAAATACTCACTGCGCATATGTTAATACCTACTGCGCATGCAGAAGTCCATTGCGAATATATATATGCTCACTGCGCATATGGAAATGTCCATTGCGCATGCAAAAGTTCATTTCGCATATATAAATACCCACTGCGCATACAAAAGTACATTGCACATAAATAAAAACCCACTGCGCATATATGAATGTTTACTGCACATATGTAAATGCTTATTGCGCATATGTAAATGCTCACTGCGGTTATACAATTGCTCACTGCGCATGCAATAGTCGAATGGGCATAATTAAACGCTCAGTGTGCATATAACCATGGCCACTGCGCATGGCTATCAGGTATAACTTGTTGATGAGTGGTAACTTAATTTTTTATTGGGTAGGGAGGAATCTTAAAAATTTTATTGAATTTTTGGACTCGCACAGATGAGTTCATTTTAACTCGGGATAATTCAAATTTAATTCTAATTCTGCAATGNATATTGAACAACTACTCACCATTGAATTATTTTTGTTGGGTAGGGAGGAATCTTAAAAATTTTACTGAATTTTTGGACTCGCAGAGATGAGTTCATTTTAACTCGGGATAATTCAAATTTAATTCTAATTCTGCAATGGAAGTTTCAATGAACTTTGTACCCTTGGATGACCCTTAAGGGTCTCAGCCTCGTCAACCAATATCACTTTCAGAATCAGGGTAAAAAAAAATGTATAAAATGGCAATTCATACAAATACAATTTCACAATTTCAAATTCAACTACCTAATTTATGTGCCCATCTATGTATCAGATTATGGTTGTTCAAATTAGTTTTTAGTCCAACTCAAAATCCAAGAGGTTAATTTTTTCAAACTTTTTCGCGTTGCGCAGAAAAGACGCTTGGGACTTAAAACTCAATCGGTACACATGACCTAAGTGATTTTTTTTTCAAAAAAATTTTTTTTTCAAAATGATACAAAAATTCAAAAAATTGGAATTTTGAAAATCTAAAAAAAAGTCCATCTGGGGAATGCGATTGAGAATGCTCATGCAAAATTTCATCTTAGTCGGTCCATAAATAAATACCGAAGTAAAACCTTGGAAAATGGACCCCATTTTTCCAACTTTAGACCTACGACCCCCAGCCCCCCTGCACCCCCTTAAAAAAATTTTCATCAAGAGAATTTTTGTTTTATTCCCTCAACAAATTGCAACAACAATACAAAACGGAAACTGGATTTTCAAAATTCACATTGNAATTTTTGTTTTATTCCCTCAACAAATTGCAACAACAATACAAAACGGAAACTGGATTTTCAAAATTCACATTGCAAAACATTTTTTCATTTACCTATTTGAATGACAACTACTCGTGCAANGAAACTGGATTTTCAAAATTCACATTGCAAAACATTTTTTCATTTACCTATTTGAATGACAACTACTCGTGCAATGCCTAGCCTACTACGAATATAAACGTCCATTGTGCACATAAACGTGCTTGACTCTCATACTCTTTGAAAATTTTGCCTTGGGCTTTTCCCAGACTCGGGCTCTTTGAAATTTCTCTACTGGGCTCTGCTCGGGCTCTTTTGAAATTTCCCTTTTGGGCTTGTTCTTGCTCGGGCTCTGCTGAAAATTTCCTTTGGGCTCTGGTATTGATCGAGCTCTTTTGAAANTTTTGGGCTTGTTCTTGCTCGGGCTCTGCTGAAAATTTCCTTTGGGCTCTGGTATTGATCGAGCTCTTTTGAAATTCTCTCTTGGGGTCTGCTCTTGCTCGGGCTCTTTTGAAAATTTCGTTTGGGCTTCGCTCGGGCTCTTTGTAAATTCTTCCTTGGGCTGTCCTCTTGCTCGGGCTTTTTTGAAATTTTCCATTCGGGTATGCTCGGGCTCTTTTTAAAAATCATACTTTCAGTTCAACTAAGAATGCTCCCACTACTCCTCACCATTACAGCTTGTTGATTTTGTGTTATTCATACAAGAGCCAGAGGCGGGAGCCAAAACCGCCGAGCTTTNCTCACCATTACAGCTTGTTGATTTTGTGTTATTCATACAAGAGCCAGAGGCGGGAGCCAAAACCGCCGAGCTTTGCTTTTAGGAATGATATTTTATTAGATGCGTTGTTTTGTCAAATGTCGAGGTTTCGTGAATCAAGTCAGAATTATTAATATGTATAAATCCATAATTTCATCACTAACTTTCCAACAGCGAAGCGTTAGCTAGTGAAGCTAGTTAGTGAAGTTAGGTTCACTAATTATCTGCATAAACTATATCCTAAGTTAGCTAGTAAGAAGATGCATTGTCTAAGGCACTTTGCGTTTATACTTGCCGCGTCGTTTATAAAATTTATATGTATAATTTTAAAATTCTCGTTTCAATTGCAATCGGACCTTCTGCAAGATTATAAAATTTATGAAGTTGAATTGTTTTTCCTTGCAAAAGCGGGAATTTTCACAAAGATTTCAATTAAGAAGTTTTGCTATTTGTCACTGTTTATAAAGAACTAGACGACGCTTGATTCGCTCGCACTGCTAGCGCTGCCGCGGGCATTCTATTAAGTAACGAAAGCAGATNAGAACTAGACGACGCTTGATTCGCTCGCACTGCTAGCGCTGCCGCGGGCATTCTATTAAGTAACGAAAGCAGATAAACAAAAAATGGTGTAGCAGATTTCGAAAAAAGCAGGGAAGCTCACCAGGCAGCGTCTTTTTGTTGAATGTCTTAATAAATGGTATTTGATATGACCGTATTATAAATAAAATAAATCATAGATGAGCGTGCTTGGGATTTCCCATCAAGTCACTGAAAATGCCCAGCGTTTGATCAGTAGANAAAATAAATCATAGATGAGCGTGCTTGGGATTTCCCATCAAGTCACTGAAAATGCCCAGCGTTTGATCAGTAGATGGAGTCTAGACGTTAGTCCCTCTTAAAATGAAAATATACAGCAAAAAATTAATAGTTTTTGGCTATTTTCAAATTAATTGTTTTGGGCTATTTACAAATATATCTTAATTCGTTACTCAAAAATTTCTTTGTACACGCAATTGACAGTAACCATCTACAAATTTACCTTGTCTGTGAGATTCTATAACTTTGACTTTGACGTCACTTTTACTCGGGCATCGTCGTTACCTTTACCTTTACAGTTACTTCGGCCGTGAATAAACACGGCGAAGATAAATAATCAATTGACAATGACAGGCCTTGTGATTTGTTCATTGTCAGCGTTTCCAACCAAAATCAGTGCATTATATTAATTTTAACTACTTAGATTGCCCGCACTCCGCCCGTCGATGCCTTCATCCCTTCCATCCACTCCCCCTACCCTCACGTCCCTGCTTGCATCCCTCCCAACCATGTCCCTAACCCTTCCGTACAATCCCGCCTCACTCCCGTCCCTACCATGCATCCCTGTCGTCCATGACCACACCCCTTCCATACATGCTCGCATCTCTCTCGTACCTGTCTTTATATATCTCCATGCTCGCTGTCTCCCTACTACGCCCGTATCCCTCCCATTCCCTACCCGTACATCCCTTCCGTGCCTGTCTCCATCTCTCCAGACCATGCTAACATTCCTTTCGTACATGCCCATATCGCAAATTCATAAAAAATATTGAGGTGGTATGCCAAGCTAACACAAAATATGTTGGGTTTGTTTCCCAATTTCACTCAAAACAAAATCGCATCGGATCCCTGATTCACCCATAGAATACTTTTGGCTTATGCCTAGTTCACTCAAAAGTATTTGCGTCATTGGCTAAGTCTGTCCAAAAAGAATTGAAGTCGTTCGCCAACCAAGTCAACCAATCATACAAAATATTTTGCAAGGATGCCTAGCTCCATTATAGTATATTGGGATCATATGCCAACTCACCAAAAGTATATTGTGTACATATCTCAAATTAATTCAAAATATAATGGGGTGATATGTCAAATTCACTCTAAAAATTGTGGTATGCTAAGTTCACCCAAAAACTATTGGTCGTATCCCGATTTCACACAAAGTATATTGTGGACGTGTACAGTCTTCATTCAAAGTATATTAGGGTTGTGTGCCAAGTGTACACAAATATATTAGGTTCGTGTGCCAAGTTGATCCAAAATATACTTGCAATCGTTTACCCAAAATTTATCGATACCGTATACCAAGTTCACTCATAATATATTTGGCATGTATGCCATGTTCCCTAATTAAATATAACATTACTTTTACCCTAAAAAATTAGGGTTGTATGTCAGGTTCACCCAAACAATATTGGGGTCGTATGTCAAATTCACCATAAAAATTTGGGGTACACGTTAGGTTAATCCAAAGAATATTAAGTGGAGTATGGCAAATTCACTAAACTATACTTGTGTCGTAGGCCAAGTTGACGCATGTATATTGAGGTCGCAAGCCAAGTTTACCCAAAATATAATAAGGTCGTATGCCAAGTTCATCCAAAAAATATTGTTACGTATGCCAAGTTCATCCAAATAATATTCGATGTCGTATGCCAAGTTTCCCCGTAAAATATTGGTGTCATATGCTAAGTTCACTTGTAAAGTTGGAATCGTATACAGAGTTCACCAAAAATAATTTTTGGATTTAATGCCAAGCTTACCCAAAATAATATTGGGATCGAATACTAAAGAGGGAACCACCATGGGTGATCATCCCTGAAATAATCCAAATTAGGATATTCTAGTAGGATTATGATTATTAATTATATAAATATAAAAATTTCCTGCCATTATGTCGGGGTCAAAGTGGCTTTCTTCAGTAGCTAAAAACTTTTTTTTCGTTACAATAATTTAAGATGTTAATGTTAAAAGTACGTTTGAGAGGCTGTCATGTGAATGAGGTATAGTTAGCAAGATGGTGTAAATGGAAGGGTTAGCGTTGCTTAATACCGGTTTCAATTGCTACCCTTTTCATAATTTTTTTTTCGTATAATTTTCATACTCATGCCGATCATATTCTATAAATCTAAAAATAAGCATAACGCAGTGTAGTTAGAGTATAATATTGTGGCGCAGCCAGAAATCCGGCACTTCCCTAGTACTCGGGAATCCTGAAATTAGGAATAGTTTGGAATAAAGTTTAGGGGTAATAAGATTTCCTCAGTCCATTCATTTCTCCGTAAGGATGTGTGAACGGGCTTAGGAGAATTCGTTAGAGATAGGAAATGGGCACTCCNGGGGTAATAAGATTTCCTCTGAGTCCATTCATTTCTCCGTAAGGATGTGTGAACGGGCTTAGGAGAATTCGTTTGAGATAGGAAATGGGCACTCCTTTTGTGGTAAGAAGCGATACCATAAATAGGAGTAAAGTCTTCACCTCAGGANGCAAAACTATCAGTCCAGCATCATATCCTGCTTTGGGGTAGGGGACCTCCTTTCGAGTGTTGGGGTGTCCAGGGGTAACCAGTAACTTAGCTCCTGTAGGAGAAGAGTAGACACTCTAGGAAGGTAGGCTCCTGTAGGAGAAGAGTCGTCACTTTAGGAAGGTTAGTTCCTGTAGGAGAAGAGTAAACACTCTAGGAAGGTTAGCTCCTGTAGGAGAAGAGTAGACACTAGGAAGGTAGGCTCCTGTAGGAGAAGAGTCGTCACTATAGGAAGGCGAGCTCCTGTAGGAAGAGAAGAGTGTTCCTGTTGGAGACGGAGTTCCTATAGAGAAGGTAATCACTACAGGGATAGTACTCTTAGAGCAGACCAGTTCCTACAGTAAAGTAACATCATCTCCCTAAGTTAGGTATAGTCTTGGTGAGACATTGCCCAAGAACCAAGAACACAAGTAACTGTCCTGTAGGTAGAAGAAGAGAACCAGACCCCGGTAACACCAGTTCCTAAAGAAACCTCTAGGAATAGGGAACTGAAGACAATAGCAGAGTCGGATTACTCAGCCCAGACCTAACTCAACCCAAACTCATCCACTTCATTTTAGGCTTGAATGAGACCAGTAGAGTAGAGAAGACGCTTTAGGTAGAGAAGAAG